>CAJHQP010004197.1:0-58118 GCA_905132765.1 Moricandia arvensis | reverse complement strand
TGTTTACCATTTGTGTTGTTCACATATGTTATTTGTTTTTTTTTTGTTTAAAAGTATGTGATGTATTTGTTATGTGGTGTATTGAGGACTCACTGTAATAAGTATGCAGTGAAAGGGTTGTCATTTTGGAGTTATTATTTTTCTTTGCTAGATATTGTTTGTTTTCGGTTAAGACTTTGAAGTTTTTATTAATGTATTGTATACACGTTTATTTATGTAATATATAATGTTTTAGAGAATGTTGAGTTAGGAAAAGTAATTATAAAAAGTGTGAAATTAATATTCGTTTTATATTTAAATGGCTACACACAAGAAAATCGGGCTAAATTAATTTAATGAAATTAACTAAAAGTAATTGTGATCGGATGTTCATTGTTAAGAACAATAAAAAGCGAAGACTACATACCAATTGAAGTATAATGAATTTGATCATTTTCCCTATAGAAATGTTGCTTACCAGTTTTATGTATATCCGTGCTCTGTGGCGTTGTATGATTGGGTTTATTTGGAGATGGACAATTAGTATATAGTGTTGAAAACCTTTATTGTTGTGTAAAGTGATTGTGTAACACGTTAAATGTTTTGTAAACTGTACGGTCTCCATGCAAGTAAGTGGGCAGTTCGACACATTTGATGCGCCGAGTTTATTAGTTTTTACTCCATGCAATGTTTTTTAATGGAGTTCGAACATTGATCGCCGAGTTGTATAGGTTACTTCCAACCAATGTTTATAATGTAGGTTTATTTTACATATCTTTCACCTCTTCAAGAGCATGTTATAAGGCGCGATATACATAAATTGCATTGTAGAACTATCTACTAATGTTTATATGATTAGATGGAGGCCAAAACGTCGGAATGGTATAGGTTTTTAAAATGTTTTTGAATGTTCTTAGCATAATGAACTTGGTTAAGGTTCAGCTGATAAGATATTTTTCATAAGACGATTGTAGCCTTTATTAGAGAAGTTAAGTGGGACTGGTGGTCACTGATTTGAAGGTTATTTCATGCATTTTCTTGTGAATATTGTATTTTTATTCGGTAATTCATATAATTTAATTAAGTTTATTTTGCTTTTTACTTATTATTTATTGTATATTTTGATATATATTAATCTTTTAACTATGATTATCCATATTTTATAATTATTAACTTCTTTAACCTTGATTTTTGTTGACCAAATTGGCTTTTTGCGTGCAATTCACTTTTCTTCTTTAATGTATTTTAATTTGCTAGCAAAATAATTTTGTGATAACTTTATTTTTTTAATTAATTAATGTTCTCTTTCTTTTGTGTTTTTTTTGCTTAGTAAAACAACATTCTCATATATTTTTTCGTATGTGTCTAATTGAAATTGGTTAATTCATTAATTTTCACTTAATTTTTTTGTTGAAGACTAAGGATTTTTGATATCGGTAGGATTTTTTAGGTGTAATTGTTATCGCACGAATGTGTATTATATTTTTTTAAATTTATTTTAATGGGTTCATTTTAGAGAATACTTTCTTATTATTAGTAGCTACCCGAAAAATATATAGCACAACAAAGGTGCTACAAATAACTTTTAGTTTTTTTTATAGGTTGCGTCTTTTTGAATTTAACATTATTGTTTTAATATGGTCAGTTGTTGTAGACGGTTTTTCGCGTTATTCGCCATGCAGTTATGTTTTCCTGTTTTTAATGTGACTAATAGATATCTACAAAAAGAGGTGAAACGTAGGTATAGATATTTTCCTCACGTTGTTGTGAGTGAATTAACATTACTTCATTTCTTATAATATATAATGAGTCAAGAATATTTTTTTTATTTTAAACATTCAGGCTGTGGACAACCCACAGTTAGACCAAGGGTGATTAGCTGGATTCGTGATTGTACAACCAGTGCTCGTTGAAAGAGAGAGAATTATGATTAATTTCAAAAAAATGTGTAAAATCTTTTTTACGTGTTATTAGTGATGTGGCGCTATCATTTAGTTTTCTAAAAAATGTGGTTCATGATACAGTGTATATCGTTGTGTAGTGTTTGGTAACTCGTTGTTGTGTGTATTGGAGACTGTGACGGTCAAGATGGAAAGTTTGGTCCACAGAAGTGATTTACAAACAGATATGGTATTAACGCGAGTACGTGCTATTCTGATTGGTGGGTAATGTGTGTTTGCACATATTCCAGTCGGTGGCTAGTGTGGAAGACCAAAGAGCATGTTTATGAATCGGTATTCTCCGCGTGGGGCTTGAGCTCTTTCAGACCGCTATTCCTGTCGCGAGGGTGGCATCAGCTACACCATCTTTGTTTGTTGTTCTTGTTCGACGCCTGCATATCACAACCCAATAAGAATTATAGTAATAGCAGTGACGCAGTGCTGGTAAGGACTTATATTGTGATCTGTTCTACTGAATGTAATCATTTTGTAGTTTTCCTGTGCGTCGGTAGGTCGTCTTTCACATTGGCTTCTCAGTTGTTGTGTGGTGACTCTTTACTAAGTGGCACCAGTTTCAAATGTAAATCGACAGGGCTAGTTGTTAGTTAATTATCATCCTTAGCAACTCTTAAGTAGAGGATCAGGGTGCGTGATCCCAAAATCGTTAATTGAGATGATATACACCCGCAGGGAGTTAGTTAGCTTGAGTGTGTATTGGTTTAGGATCTTCGTTGGGAAGCGACTCTCGCTCACGCAGATTCAATTTTTGATGATATACTGTTTTAGTTTGTTTTTGTTTTTTGGGGTGTTGTGTTTTTTTGTTTTATTATATGGGTCTAAAGTGCACATTCCTTGTGGTTTTCTTTTATACAGTTTGTTGAGTAGATTTAAGTATTAAGCCACACATTGTATAGCGTTAGGAGAATAATTTTTTAATTTATGTTAAGTGCAGAAAGTGGACTTTAGACAAACAAAATGAAGACATGTTTAAGTAGAACTTATGGGATACCAATTGATTTTTAAAAGTTGTTTGCATAATAAATATTTGACGACTGAAGATCCCCATATGATTATGCAGCCTACCGGGGATAACCAAAAAAAACAGAACAATATTCGCACAAAGTATCTTGTTCTATTGGGAGAGAGGCGATAATAAGTGGGATTAGCGTGGTAGACCTTGTTTAAACAAGAGTTTGGCAAAAATGATATGGACTAAATTAAGAGAAGGAAGTCCATGTAGAGTAGGGACAGGCACAAACAGAATAGCTAAGTTATTAGAAACATCATATCTTTGGGTGTTATTAGTGGATGGTCAAAATAGCAAGATAAAAACACTTCTTGCTGTTTTATGACACTTGCTCTTTAATGCTGAACAAGCAAACTTCTGCTCAATGAAGATCTGGTCAGTATTGCCCTTGTTTCAATCTTTCTGGAACGCCATCTCTCATCTTCTCAACGTTTCAGAAGTTGTCACTGTCACTTCACATAGGAATTCACCTGCATTGGATGGTCTTGAAGATTGCCTACCAAGACACTGTATCCTATTGAGTACTCTAATATGATTTTCTTGTTAAGGGTGATGAAATAGTGTATTGAAGCCCAAAGGGAAGTATTGTTGAGTCTTACATGTGAGTAATTGGAGGTTTTGTTACCTTTCTAATTGAAGCTGAAGTTCGATGACAATCCTTCACCGGCAAATCTTTCTTTTCAAGGTCTATTTTCAACGAGAATACAAAACATACTTTGTGGTGTGTCGTTGTTCTTAGCTCTTGTTATGTTAAGCTTCTGTTTCAAGATCCTTCATTCTTCGGTTTCTCTGTTTCCATGTCAGGCCTCTACGTTTCCTTCCTTTTTGTGGTGCTTGATAAACAATTTCCTCAAAGACTGTGAGCTTCATTAAGGTGTGTGTTGACTAAACCACGATCTCTCACACTTGATGTTACTTCCCCTGATAATTTTCATAAAAAAGCTCAAGTAATCTTGCTAGTGGAACTACGTATATACTTAATTGTCACGAGTATGGTCCGCGAACTCGTCCTAAGGGAAACAGATCTGCTGTAGAAAGTAAGACGACACACACGCGTTTCTAAAAAGTGATTAATATCTGCACGTTTCACGAAGGCAATCATTCACATTTAAATTGAATAAGCCAATCATTTCTTCTAGAGCACGACTACATTTTAGAAAAAGAAGAAATTAGCGATAAAAGAACTGATGAGGCGAAGAAATACCTGGTAACTTAACAGTTAAAAAAAAAAGATATAATTCCCTTCAACTTCCCTCAATTATAATAAATTCTTCCAAGAGAAATACTTCTTCAGTTTATTATTGCACACATGTCCATCAAAAACTTTGTACAAGAATATCAAGTACAAATGGTATAGATATCCTTGGATATAATGAAAAAAAAAACAACTTACAACTTCAAGCCGTGACCTGTTTAGATTGGACAACTCTGCCAAAACCATACCTAAAAGTATCCATCACCAACTTCTGTGGGGACTTAATATATTTCTAGCAGAGTTATCAATAGAGGCATGCGAAAAGCCAAACATGAAACTATATAAATACATTCTCAAGCCAGAGAATTAGTTTAAGAATGATCAAACCTATCTCTACCATCGCCTTTACAGTGAAGTAACACGCTAATCTCCTAGAATCGAAGCAACCCTTCTCTCGCAACACCGGCTTCAACACCGGAATTTGTTTGTAAAACGAAGGAAAAGGAATTGAATTGCAAGACGGTCGAGATTAAGTTACGACTCTCAATCGGCATATATAGTACCAGTGCAACAGGTTACTCGTATTTAAGATGCATTGAAAATAACATGGTGGAAATCCTTGATTAATTGACATTAGAGTGTATCGTTACGTTGTCGGTGAAAGGGAATCGGGAGCACAACAGGTATGGAAGCTCCCAAAGAGATTCTTTAGGTCAGAGGAAAAAGGCCCATAATAAATACATTAGCCATTACGGTGTTAATCTTTAAGAAAATGAAAATCAAGATTGTTGTTAAAAAAAACTTGTACAGCGTGGCAGAAAATGCCCTAATGTCTCGCCTCTGCTTGGAGCTGAGGTGGTTTGATTGTCCGGAGAGAGACAAGCCAACTTTATTAGTATAGAGATATGTAGAAGCTATTAATAACTATAAGCTCGACGGGTTTTAGTGCATTTTTAGGTTTGGACATAAATTAGAGCATGTAATGACAAAAGTCATTAGAATATAGAAATTATGAAAATACGGTCCAGATCAAGTATGTAAATGTTTACAAACAGAACAGTATATTAAAACAGACAGCATATGATATTAGGCAATAAAGTTATTGATTGTAAGTTTTGGAAATGATTGGTGCAGTACAGGTAAACATGAATTTAGGTTTTGTTTATTTAAGGCATGTAAATCACAATGAAAAAAATCTATGCTGGTTAACCGCACCGTGATATTTTAAGGCTTGGGTTGTTTGTTAAAGTAACGAATTAGTATGGAGTTGAGAATATAATGTATTAAAGGAAAAATGAACAACATGTTTCAGGGGATAGGTCCAGTTTTAAAACGCATCACATATGAAATGAAGTGTGACTTCTATTGGATTAGAATAGAGGATAGCAAGGAATTGATTAACACCTCTTTAAGCAAAGTAAGAAATGCAAAGTAGGTTTATCTAAGCATACTAAAACACGTCGAGGGGCAGAAGTTTATTTGGAGGTGTAAAAAAAAAACGCTGAGGCGTTAGCCAGCGGAGCTATGGAGGGACTCCGATAAGGAGTGAGTGCCAATGTGCTGGGCGAGTATTGAAGTGTAACGTGAGTGATAATCTAGATGGCATCGTGTTCATGAAGAAAAAGAACATATTGGCGAGGCAGAGGGGGTAACCAAGGTGAGGCGCCGATGGAAAGCTCAAGGTACTCTGGGAGAGATGCGAGGGGTTAGTAGGGTAGGTCAGTTTGAGAGGTGCTCGGGTGTGGGGGTGAGGTGGTTGTAAGAAGTGAGGGTGTGGTAGGTGCTGAGTTCGCTAGGTCGTGGCCTGTGCTCTTTGAGGACAGTCTGCTTAGCTGTGCACTAGTGCGCAGAGCGAGCTGTGAGCAAAGGTATATGAGTGTAGAGGAAGGTGGCTCTGCGCATTTGAGGATGTGGAGGGATAGAGGGTGAAAGGTAGCTTATCACAGTCAGGGCAAAAATTAATTAGGTCGCAATGAGAATTTTTAATTTCGGGGCCATGGTAATCATAATTTTGTCGCCGCAAGGCAAAAATGGGTTCAAAATCACCATATATTCCTACACTTTCGGGCCGCGGTAGTTTTACTGTAGAATATATATGTATTCAGGGTATATATATGGTGCTCACAGTTATAAGATCGTACTCCAATTCCAGGCCCATGCTTCTATCGCTCGTGACCCATGTCGCGCTCACTCTCCGGCGACAAAGACGACGCTAACATGCCGTAAAGCGGTGAGACTCAATCTGCGTCCAACCATTCGCTTAACGGCTGTCAAGTTGCTATCCTCTCCCTGGAATGCCGTTTCCTCTTCTGTCTCTCACAATTGTCGATCAATGTATCCCGTTATTTCAATTATAGATTGACTGGCAGTGTCAGTATATCTAATTTTATGTAATGCAATTCACAGAAAATATAAACGTTCATTCTAGAAATTTATGCATTCATTGTAAAGTTATCAATACAAGTTTTGTTTCAGGTAGTCAGTAAGTAAATGGTATTGAGTTGGTATACTTGATGGTGTAAGAGTGACTCGTAGACCAATTTAAGCAACTTTTGGAAGACGACTTTTATACATTTTAAAGGATGAAGATTGTCATGTGGAGTGCATGGCATGGCAGGATATGAAGATACAAATAGGTGTTCAGTGGCGTAATGATGTCTTTCACGTGAATGATTGTGATCCCGTCTGTTAGCGATCCACACGTGGGTGAAAGAGTAGTGTTAGGTAATGTTGCCGTAAAAGGATTCACTCCTGTATCTAGAACAAGTATTCAATTGTTCCCTTAAGACCTAAAGCTTTTTCTACGAGAAACGTGTAAACTTAGAAAGAAACAAGAGCATACTTATGAAATATAAATTTCTAAAGTGAAATCTAATTTTGTATGAACTATAGATGTCAGTTCGAGTAATACTAGCTAGTATGTAGAAGAACCACAGCACACAACGGGTGGATTTGCTAATCGAGGATCCCCAAGAGAGAACAAAGGAGAGAGCGCACAATAGTAAATGTCAGGAGATAAAACATTACTAGTCCCAAGCGAGAGGAGAGAAAAAGTATTGTTAAAATTCTTACGATGATATAGGTTCTTTGTCTTAAGACATTTACTATATATATCTTATAGAGGTAGAAACTTTACTTTATATAAGCGAGCGAGCTCTTTAGGAGGTGAGGATCTTTTAAAAAAATACGCTTAATATATCTTTTTGAAAACAGAGAAAATTTTTTTTAAAAACAGAGAAAACATCTGTATAGTATCGTTCTGAATCAGTTGTTAAATAAATCCAATGAGATATTAGTTAAAATCAGGAGAGATTAGGAAAAATCAATAAGCCCAAAGCAAATAACTAAACGACCTCACTTGGATAAGCGCAAAATGGGACATCATTGATCAACATCATAAAAATAAAATGAGATATATTACCTTTCTCATTCGTGTATGTGTTGTGTTGTCACCTATTCTTTCTTATTGTGCTCAAGATATAATACATATTGTTTATAAAATAACCTATCAGTATATCGATTCAGTTTATTTTCTTCTTCTCTGATAAAGGTTAAGATTGTTAGAAGAAATCATATTTATGAATAAAAAGAATAAACCAAGAAATATATCGAGAAACTTTTTTTGGATGTCTACTCTAAATGTTTTTGAATTTTTTAGTCAAAATAAATTTAACATAAATTAATGTCCAAAATTTGCCAAAGCAGAAAAATGTATATAACTAAAGAAACTAATAGTTTAATGGAACTTTTTGTGGCTTGTGATGTACACTACTGAAACAAATCATCATATACATGTATTAAAATAAATTATATTAAGGATATGTTTATGGTTTTTTGGATTTAATGCTCAGTACACAATACATTTTTTTTTTTTGTTACCTCCGGTCTTCATCATTTCATAGATTTTTCTATATCATTTATTTATAATGGTATAACCAAATTATTTGTGGTAAAGATCATTTTAGGTTAGAGGATCAATTTCCATGGCATTTTAAGAAAGGTCTTACAATTTTTAGAAACCATTTCTAATTTTTTTCTTGGTATTTTACAACTTTTCAAGTTGTTTAATAATTAACTTAATAGTCCTAAAAATAATAATTAAATATGTTTTTTAAATCTAACATACAAACAATATTACAAGTTATAATTATTTTTCTACACAATACCAATAAAATAAAATGTGGGTAAATGACATAATCTATCCAAAGTAATCTTATCTTATATCTAAAATGGAATCGTTAATTTTCATTTTAATAATAAATATTTATTACAAAAATAATACCGAAAAATTGATATTGAAAATATATTTAGTTTCAAGATTTTCAAAAAAATATTGAATCAACTTTTATTGTTCATATTTACATATTTAAATATTAAAAGTGATTACACATTTTATGAAACATATTATATACATATATATGAGATTAAGGTTATTTACTAATTCTTCAATAATAAATTTAATAATTAAATCATATGATGTATAAAATTATGGATGCACTACAAATAAAAGAATATTTTTTAAAAAATAATATAAATATTTGAACTTTAATAAATAGTTAGAACATGATTATAAGATTAATAGAAACTTCATTTATTTTCATCTAATATATATTAATATAAATTTAATGAACTAAAAAATTCAAAAATATTTTATCCTGATTATCAAATATTATGATTAAAACAAATAAAGGATATAACTATAAAAAAATTAAAATTAATTATTTATAAATTTCTACTTTATGTTATATTTTAGAAATTAAAAATATAAAAATTATAGACAAATTAACCGCGGCGTAGCGCGGTCATACCTCTAGTGGGTATTAATGTTTCTAAATAACTAAAATTACGGTGAGATGTAACACATAATGTGGAAAAGTTATACTCAAACAATTACCTTCGTCCTTTAGTCGTCATGCCATTAGATAACGTTTCACTTCACATAGCCAGTTCATGGCTCATAGAATAAGGCTGTTAACAATATACAAGCCCTAACAGCCCATTCAATAATGCTTATCCCACCCTCAACTCTAAAACCCTAAGTCTTAAATTATTAACTATAGGATTATAAGTGTTTTCCCCTCTTAAAATGAGGGATAAAATTGGTTTTAAATTAAACAATGAAAAAGATAGTAGGAATGTGATATATCGCGTTTAGTGAAGGTAAAAATAAATAATGGTTAACCCAGTAATGTGGTAAAGATGAAAATTCCCCAAAAACAAATATGAAAATACAAGACAACACCATAATAACAAGATGAAACCACGAAAAGATGGATTTGATTTGAGCGTAATGCTTAAAGTCGAAACTGTAAGTGAGGAAGAAACAACGCGAAAACATCATTATTTGCTCCAAACCACCAAAAGGTGTCACGAACATTACCCGCTTTAGAACTAACCATTTGGAATAGAGGCGAGACAACATTGCAGTAAACAATGATACTTCCAACGAATTGGAATAGAAAGTGTTGAATCCGCCAAATTATTGACTCGAGCTGGAAGATCTCTTCTCAGAGACATAGAGACATACAACACCACGAACAGAACCGTTGCATCCAAAAAATGAAGGATAAGCCTCTAAACAAATCCACACGGATTCACTGTTAGATTGTAGGATATTTAGATCATAGAAAAGATCAAAAAGAAATAGACCCAAGCTTGAAAACGCAAACAAGATCACCAAACCCAATGACAAAGAACCCAACACCAAAAGCTAACATAGAAGCGACCAACGTCCAGGAACCAAGGGGATCGTCGCATTTCAAACCCCAATACGCCTAAATCAGCAAGTACTTGAATCGCTCCACCTCCAGGTAAGTACTTGATCGATTTTAGTGATGAGAATCTTTATATCTAAATCACATCTCCGTCCAGGTTCTTTCTCGTCCTTCACGCACCTTCCAGGGCGTTCCTCCTCAGTCGAGAGACTGCATTCCTCGAGAAGGAGACTACTACATAAAAGACTATCTAGGTAAAAAATGAATCATTTTTCTGGTATCTCTCGCACCCCCCACCTTGAAACTGACCACAGCACAGCACCCATTCGCTTTGCTCATAGCGGAAAGGCGCACAAACTAACGTGAGCTACTATTAAGACTGAATCCAACCGCTTGCATTGGGACCCGAGCAACACTCTGGCTGGCAGAAGTGAATGGTCGCCTTGCTTCTTAAGCTGCTAGCTGCGATTTTATGTTTGGCTTTCTAGAAGGGGTGCACCTCATACCCTCTACACTGTTACTCTTTTAAAGGAGTTAGCTGCATTTCGAGGAGAAGAGAAGAGTGTTTGTTGTCAAGATTACTTTCTCATTATTTAAATAAACATTGTACGAGCGTATTTATACAAACGGTCGAAATTGATATAAAACCGTCTTAACCAATAGATCTAGAGATGAAACCGATTGAACCGGGATGAACGCACTCTCCTATTAGTCCCCTCGATGACGAAGAGATTTTGAAGACCCATCTTGGATTGTAACTGATGAGGGAATTCAAGCTTTTGTTGTTGATGCAAGTGAACTGTGACGGCTTGATCCATGAATCGGAATCGATAGGATAGGCATGGTGTAAATGTATATGAGTTCCACGGTTGATCGTCTAATGGATAACATACATGTTTATGGTCGCGAATGTACAATACAAGCCTTGTTTGAAGAGAATCTTGCCTACTGTAGTACAACATACTTGGATATAACCATATAATATGAAGCTCTGAAACATGAAATCCTAATTTTAATGGAAACTTTACACCTCCTTTTAAGGATGTGTTAGTGGTCATTAATAGAATTTATACAAAAGATAAGTATCGACAAATTGAGTTGGCGAAATTTAATATCTTAAATATCATTTGTCTTGAAAACTAAATGGTTTGTATTTTTCAGTGCCTAAGTTCAAATAGTAATTAACTACAGTTTTGATTTTTTAGCTCTAATTAACCTCTTTTAAGTATATTTAAAAAATATAAATATTAGTGCTCATATAAAGAGTTATAATAAAATTTGATATGTTGATATCATATTTTTACAAATATTACTTTTGTTAACTTCTTCTTTAATTAATAGTAAAGTTGGATCCAATGTTGGGCCATACATAGTCGAGAGACAAATGTAAGAGTAGTTCCATCGGTTGAAACTCATATTTAAGTATCTTAGCCACAATTTATTATTACTTTAATGTAGTTTTGTTAAAGATGTAAATGTTAATTCAAAAACAAAATTAAATGGTTGAGAAATGAACACGTGAGATTTGATGTTCTGGATAGGTTCTCTAAAGTTCCTTTTTCAGATATCCTTTCTCTTCTATCACTTACTTTTTTTTTAATATATTAAATTTTCTATAGGATACCCATTTGTATACCTGCTTTGGAGCTGCTCTAACTCAAATACATCATTAAACCAATATACAAGAAGATAAGAACAAAACAATATCCAACCATGTGTTTTCTTTTATGTGGATTATATCGATTGAAAAGATATATAATCGCTTAAAACAGTACCCAAAGATATCAATTTTGACTATCTTCTCCTTCAGATTATCTTCTCAAAAACTGCATGAATCCTTTGTTGATTGCAAGTTGTTGGGGAAATCTACTAAAGGTATCATTGAAGATCCCCGCAGATGATTAAACTTGAACATTTATTGGAACACCACTTAAATACGTCGAAGAGACTCTAAATCTACATGTCCAAATCTCACTGATCGAAATTAGATTTGAAGATATTTACATTGATAGACATCGATGTATAAATTTCTCATGCACTGAAAGCAAAGATCTACCACGAATGGAAAGAAACTCAAGCATGACCGAGAAGCCTTAAAGGTTACATTATAACCTAGTAGTATTGGATTTCAAAATTCAGATTGCAAACCCATATGAGCATGCAAAATTTGAGAGGAAGTAAATAAAACTATGAAGAAATAAAACTATGAAGGAAAATAAAAACGAACAAACTCATAGGTCTTTCGAACATAGAAGACAATAATACAAAAGAAATGAAAGGTTAGATCCCGTTTAATGTAGGATTGAAATTTAGATCTTACAAGTGTTTTGTCTCGACCATATATGGACATAGAACAAAGAGAGAAGGCATATCTATACGAGAGTTAAAAAGTTGGTGGTGACTCACAGTGGAGAACCGCCAGCCACCGATCCCATTTTTTTTAGTGATGAAGCTTTGAAGAGAAGTTATAGAGATTTTATCTAGAGAGAGAGAGATGCTTGGTAGTCAATCTTTTGTTAATTAGTTTTTCAATGTTTGACTCCAAATAATTTTAAAATATTTTTTTTTCAATTTCTTATTTTAATAAACTCTTTCTAGATATGTGAAAAATACAAATATTAATAGAGAAATACTTTAAGATAGACCTAAAAAAGTTTTTGTCACAAAAATAAATTTTAAGGGAAAAATGACAAAAATAACTTTTTTGGGGTGGGATTTTGGGGGTAAATATACGTTTATACCACTTGAGTTAACTAATCTAGACTTAGGGTTTAGAGTTATGGGGTGGGGTTTTGGGGGTGAGGTTTAAAATTGAAAAATTAAATAAAAAATATTAATTTTTAAAAAATAAAAAGGTCTAGTTTGGTCATTATTGTTTTTGAAGTTTATTTTTGTGACAAAAACTTCAAAATGTGTTATTTGAGAGATTTGCCCATATTAATACTTAGCTTCTATAAAATATAAGTAACGAAAAACTGTGATTTTGAAAATTTAGTATGATAGAATCATTTGTTCTAATATCAGCCATTTTCAGTGTTGGAAGTCAAATATTTTTTAAGCTATAGTTTTAAATTATTTTTGTTTTAAATATTCTCTTTCAAAGAATCAATTAAAATAAGAACAATTAGTAATGGTCATTTTTGAGTTTCTACATAATATAATTGGTGATTAATTAAGTTTTCACAAAGATTAATATGTTAGTTTCTAAAACTAAATTGACTCGTCTTTTAATGCTTGAATTCAAATATTTTTGAAAAAATTGGAAAATAAAGACACCTTTTCTTAGATTTGTCACAATAAGATTTATAGAAGATTGTTTAGGTAATTAAGACTTAGTTTTCTTTTAATACAATTATACCCTTATATTTACCTAAATATAAATGTATTTCCTTATTATTTTAGTTTTTAAAAATTATTAAAATGAAACAATTAAATAAAGAGGAAACTAAATAAAACTAAAATAATAAGGAAACAAATATACCTTTTCTCTTCATCTCTCCTCCTCGCGTCCTCTTCTCCGCGACTCTTCAACATAACAATGGCGATTTACAGTAAGATCCGAGTGACCCGTTTTTCCACCCGAAAGCTTCTTTTTTTTCATTCCATAATCTCATTATTGTCTTCTTTTTCTTTGTTATCAGCCATAGACTGAAGAATCGGGGGTTTGTTCTTACTCTAGGGTTTCGTCGGACACTCGTATTCATCTTCTTCTACCATCAATTTCATCATCTCACGCTTCTAAACACTAGGTTTGCCATTACTCCTTTTGATTCTTTCAACCCTAGATTTCTTAACAAAACTCATCACTTAAACCCGATTTGTCTTATTTCTTAATCTAAAATTCGTTGAATGGGTTTATTAATCTTCTTATACATTACGCAGTTCATGCATGTTATTGTTTGGGTGTTTTTGATTTTAATTTGTATCACTATCGATTTTGGGTTTTTTTGAAAGAGGGATTTTGGGTTTGTTTGGGTGTTTTTGATTTTAATTTGTAGACTATCGATTTCGCTTTTTGTTGTTGTCCGATTCAAATTTGTTTTGTGTCGAATATTAGACATAGCTGGAACATGTGTTTGGGTTTTTTCTTTGACATGATAAAATCCTCTGATAAGCTTCGGTTTTGACATGTTTGGAATGACATAAAACATCTGATAAGCTATGGTTTGACATGTTTGGAATGACACAAAACCTCTGTTTGGAATTCTTTGACATGTTTGGAATGAATCCTCTGATAAGCTTCAGTTTTTCATGTTTGGAAACAATTCTATATGTCAGTGAGAGCTTCGATTTTTGTAGTTGTCTGATTCAAAGATTTTGTTTTGTGTCGAATTAGACATAGGTGGAACATGTGTTCTTAAATACAAATTTATTAAAACTAAAAGTACATTTTAAACTCAATGAATTGTGGAACCCAAATTCACAGTCATAAAGTCATATATCTTCCTTCTTTGTTTGTGCTCTGATTACAAACGTTTTTTCTTTGATTGTAGGTATGTCTGAGGAGTTACCTAAGCGGCTATTTAAGCCGGGTGAAGAGACCCAAGTACATCAGATCAATAACAACTGCAAGATGGTACGCTATCTCAAAAGATTGAACAATTGGCTGCCAAAGGAGTTGAATGAAGTGAAGAAAGATCGGGTTTTTGCTCAGATTTTTCAGTTGTTCGATAATGGTTTGGGTTTCTCTGCGAGAGTGATACACAGCTTCTTGTGTAGAGAGCTGGTGACTTACAAGATGCATGAGCTCTGGTTTGTCTTTGCGAGGAGACCTCTCCGATTTTCATTGCTTGAGTTCTATGCAGTTACCGGGCTTCAGTGTGATACTAGTCTCTCACTTAAGGAGTTGGTTGACTGGGATGATGATGGTGGTTTCTGGAGCTTAGTGATCAGGGCAAATAAGGGAATTTCTATTCTCGATCTGTGGGAAAATCACAGGGAAGCTGTTAAGAAGTGGAGTAATGCTGATCGAATTAGGCTGGTGTATCTTTGCGTCATTGTTTGTATTGTTTGCGGGCGAGATGAGAAGGCAAATATCCCGATCAAGTATGTCAAGTTGGTTATGGATCTTGAGAAGGTTCGAAATTACCCTTGGGGAGTTGCTTCTTTTGATCTTCTATGCGAGTCAATATCTAAAACACGAGGCAAACTGAAGGAGAATCCTACGAGTTACGTGTTAGATGGCTTCACCTATGGTCTTCAGATTTGGGCTATGGAAGCAGTACCAAAGATTGGAAAGCTCTGTGGAAGAAAACTGAACAAAAGTTTTAAGAACGGTCCTAGATGCGTAAACTGGATGGGAGCTGCAAAGATTTCTTATGAGTAGCTCAACAAGTTGGAGAACATCTTCACACCCAAGGTAAATATGGTTTTTGTTTAGATTACTTCATCCGGTTTTTTAGATTACGTTTTTTAGATTAATTCAATTTTCTTCACCTTTATTGTGTAGGATGACATCTATCCATACATCTCGTGGACAGGAAATTATGATGTAGTTGAAAGTGCAGTTTTTAGAAGAGAAGATGAGGTGGAGGATGATAAAATCAAGGTCCTAATGAGGATGATAATGAATCACTTTGACTTCAGTGATCATCATTGGGAGTATGAAGAGACACCAGTGTTTTCATTTGGGAATAAAGAAGGTGGGAAACCTATGAGCGAGGGAGAAGATGGGAATGATGAAGGCTGGAGCGATGAAGCAGGTGGGAACAATGAAACAAGTGGGAGCGATGAAGAGTTTCGAACTCCAAAAGGATCAGCAAGCATAGGCGCGAGAGATACAAAGGGAAAGAAGAGGCTCCCGGATCGTGGAATGGAAAAAAGGAAGCATAAGGTCCTATATACTAGACCACAACAGCCTTCGTTTGATGAAGATATGAAGGCTTTTGTGGCAAAAATGTTTCACCAGAATTTTGCTGCGATGGAAGAGAGGCTAGAGAAAAAGATGGGTGAAAGATTTGAGGAATTGCAGTCTCAGCTTAAAGATGTTCAAACGAACAAGCCAGCTCCTAGCAACCCAGCGCCTACCTAGCCATCGCCTACCAAGCCATCCCCGAGGAGGTCCAAACGCTTGGTAAAGAACCACTAGTTTTCATCACTCTCTAAAATGTGATTAACCTGTTTTATTGGTTTGTAAGTGTCTTGTTCAAAATCAGGCTTAAGTATGTATCGGCATCATGATGTGTATTTTGCTATGTGAACTTTGTGTAACTTTATAAGTTATGATGTGTATTTTGTTATGTGAACTTTGGATGTTATTAGTTTATAAGTTTTTTATGAATTTTCTATGTTGAATTAACAGGATGTGAATTTAAGTGAAGCGGATGATATGGACGAAGCAATAGGTACGCAAGACCTTGAAGGGCTTTCTCAAGCCTCGTACGTACCTGATTTTGATCCATCACAGCCCAATAACGACAGGGATGCAAGTAATTGGTGGACTCCAATGACTACTGTCCGGAAACTACCAAAAGTTGAATCAAAGCAAGCAACCGCAGCTCCATCATCGGCAAAGTGGGATAGATGGTCTAGAGGACCAATCAAGAAGCTTCAGCTTAGTGACTCACCAATGGCAAATGACTGTTCTCCACAAGCATCACTGTATTACTTCACCAAAGAATTATGGGATAGATTCATGAAATGGTCTCTGAATCCAACGGCTTTGAGGATTGGTCCCTCTGTCTTTAATTTGACCATAGCTCAGAGAATAGTTTGTGCTGGAAGATGGCTTGGAAACGAGGTATTATTTTGTTATACATGTTTGAATGGTTGAATCTTGTTAACATATATTTGATTGTGCATTGGTTTATTTTCCATGAGCTTATTCAGGAAATGGATGCGATGATGTATATATGACGAGAGAAGACATCTTTGAGGCGTTGGAATATAGACCGTGTTGCTTTCATGAACGCCATGTTCTGCCTCCAGATCGAGACTGAATACCAAAAGTGTAAAGACGACAAAAGAGGCTATGTAGTACCCAATCTTCTTCTTGCTTAGGGGAGAGGAGAGCTTCCATCTCATGGGCGGACTAATAAAGTCTGGGGTGTCGATGTTGACCGTCTCTACTTTCCTCTGTTTGTGAACAGTAAGTATCCATGCTTCCTCTACATGTCTCCATTATTCAAGGGTTAGTTTTCAAAATTAATGATGTCCCTCGCAGGTAACCATTGGGTTTCTGTATGCGTCAACATAATTGAGAAGAAAGTGGAAGTCTATGATTGCGGTCGGGGAAGGAATAGGCAATACGTAGAGAAGTTTGCAGGAATGGCGTGTCTGCATGGAATTATTCCTAAATCAAACTTCCCACATGTGCATGTTCTGGATTCTAGATCAACATGACAATCATATATGTCTCCTTTAACAAGTGATCTAAAATTGTCAACCTTGTGAACCTGAAAACCCCGAGCCTTCACAATTCTCCTATCAATTTTTTTCTCCACCTTAACGGTTAAAGGATCAATATGTTTGGAGCTTAACATGCGACGCTCGTAGAACCATCGGGTCAACATTTCTCTTATACTATCTAGCAAAGGAATTACTGGAAATTGTCTAGGTGATCTCAGAACTGAATTAATCGACTCGGCAGGGTTATTGGTCCTGATGTCATACCTGGATCCAGGGAAGAGAGAACGAGCCCATTTTCTCACATCAGCCTCTTGTAGATATCTTCCAAGCGCCGGACTAATATCAAAAATTTCGGTGAAACTTTCCTGAAATTCACTATACCTATATGCCTTTGAAGCCTTTTCGACCAACGCAGTGAACCCCTTTGTTCTGAAAAATTTAACCACATTGGTCAACAAGTGGTGAATGCAAATTCCGTGTTTTGATCGTGGGTATACAGTCCCAATCGCTTTAGCAATTGACGCATTTCTATCTGACACAAAAGCTAAGTCTTTGCTATCAGCAATAACCACATTCAACTGTTTGAAGAACCACTCCCATGATTCATCATTCTCTGAATCAACAACTCCAAATGCAACTGGATATAAGTTGGAGTTACCATCTACAGCTGTAGCAACAAGTAGAACTCCTTTATATTTATTTCGCAGAAAAGTTCCATCAACAACAATCACCCTACGCATATGACTGTGAAATCCTCTAACCGATTGCCAAACGACATAAATAGATACATGAATCTACCATCCATGTTAGTTTCATAGTGAGTGTGTGTACCAGGATTAGCTTCTTTAATCATATGCAAATATTTTGGTATCTTTGCATAACTTTCGTCTGGTATACCTCTAACAGCTGCAATTGCATACTCACGAGCTTCCCAAGCGTGCCAATAAGTAATCTCGCAGCTATGCTCCAACCTCATAAACTGAATGATGTCATTTGCTTTGGGGGCATCATTGGCATCATCAAATCGATGTTGTATCAGCTTCCCAATTGTTCTTGCCGACGCCTTTTTCCTGAAGTTGCTTTTCTTTGAAGGAGCACATGAGTGTATACCCACACACTTATTGATCATAAAATATGTAGAACCATCAAGACATTCCGCACGCACAGTCCAGTTGCACGTTTTATCCTTACATCGTATAAACCACCATTTTTTGGTTGATTTGATAACAATGAAATCGTAATTATTCTTCATCGCCCAAATTTCCATTGTTGCCTTTAGATCACGTTTACTTCGGAAATTTGATTTTTCTTCACGAAATTTGTGTTCCCAGCTCCACATTCCTTTTCACTATCTCCATTGTTTTCACTCTTTAAACCATCCTCACCGACATGATTCTTCCTTTTATCACAACACTATGTTGATGGTTCTGCAAAATCTCCCTGATTTATTTCCGGAACTTCACCTTCCTCAATATTACTTGAATCACACGGCTCCTTATTCAAATCGATATTCACTCGTTCCTTTTCATTTACACCAGTGCCATTACCAGAGAACGTGACACACAAGGTTGTAGAGGAACCCTTCTTCGCGTAGCCCACAAAGTTACATACTTGTCGATCATTGCTGATAATAATGGGAGGATTCCCTCTTTGATTCACCATCTCATAACTGAACTTGACATTAACCAAATTAGGGTCGACCCCATAATCTTCACACACCATGATCTTGAGTTTCTCCAATAAAGTAGTAGTTTCTAATGTCACCATTCGACCACGCCTTTGTTTGTCTGCCAAAAAACTCCACTCGTCACTGCAACTTGACCTCCATACACCAGATTTAACATAGATTAGAACCATCTTGTGTTGGTTGATAGAAGAGATGTTTGTCGATGAAGAAGAGAGAGAGATACAAAGAACGAGGGAGATAGAGATCATGTGAAGAGAAAATCGTGGGGAGAATATACTTAGAGATATTTAGGATAGATTTAGGAAAAATATTTAACGAAATTTGGAAGTTTCCATTTTTACTTTATTTGGCTAGAATATACATCATACGTAGCTCAGAAATCTGTAGAGAGAGTGGAAACTACATTCTGCCGTAGGATATTATATGGTAAAAGGTAGAACAAGGTATGACGTGTAAAAAAGAAAAGGTATTTCACTGACTTTGGGATAGAACTTGTAAAATAGTCGCAGGTAAACTAAAGACATCTAGCTAGAATAATACGAGACACAATCTAGCTAGGGTAAATTATAGAAGAAAGTGTAGTTTATATTTTCTATCCAAGGTACACCTATTTATTATACTTTGTATTTGATTACTACACTACGTTGATGGCTAAAATAAGTATTCTACCCTACCTATGACATTAAATAAAACATAGTTCCAGAATTTTAAAAAAATAAATTATAACATAAAAGTATATATACTTTGGTTTCTAATAATTAATATATTTTTTAAATATTTTTTTACATTATTTTACTATTTTTTCTACAACACAAGAGCAAAACCTGTCCAAAATGACTAAAAGTATCAAAAGTCTTATTTGGACAAACAAACATCGAAAGTGTCTTGTTTTTCCAATTCTCCCAATATTTTTTCGTCAATGTAAATTTTTAAGTACGCATTTTAAACAGTGTTACATAAAAATATTAATGACCAACTGTTGATTGAGTATTTACAAAATGAGAATATGAATGCCAACTAATTGAGTTTCCCCAAAATCAATATGCTCATTATTATACCAGCTGTAAAACTAACAGAATTCAGTTTTCTTTCCAGTTTTTGAATTCTTATGGTTTCCAACTGTATCTTATGGTAGAATTTGGATTATAGTCACTATAATCTTAATAGTATAAGAAAAGTGAAGAAAGTCCAAAAAAAGTAAATAAATAGCCTTAATTCACTCTCTCTCGTAAAAAAAAAGCCAATAACCTTCTCATGGTCTTCTGTGCCATTAAAACCATTATATACATTCAAACACCAATCTAGGGCCACATATACATATATATATATATATATATATATATATGCATCTATTAGCATTCATATATATACACCTCTCTCTCCTTGTGTGAGTGGTGAGATGGGTATCCCTATAAGGTGCAGCATCGAACCATCTGCAACATTTTGACTCGTTTTCTTTAGTGTTTTCCCAACATCTGTCTCTTCTTCACTCGATCTCCCTCTCTTTTCTTTTTCAATCTCCCCAACGACCCTCCCTTCATAACTCTCTCTCTCTCTCTCTCCCCCCGGGAAATATGGATAACTTCTTGCCCTTTTCCTCTTCTAACGCTAACTCTGTCCAAGAACTCTCCATGGATCTTAACAACAATCGCTCGCACTTCTCAACAATGGCGCAGCCTCACCATTTGTTGCCGCCTTACTCGTACGTTGCATGTCCGGTACTTGATCAGACCGGGGCCATGAATCATCAACCTCTTCCTCAGATCCCTGTTGTGCAACCCGGATGTGGATTTCTTGATCCACACTCGACCAAGATGGCTAGGATCAACAGGAAGAAGGCGATGATAAGATCAAGAAACAACTCTAGCCCTAATTCTAGTTCGAATGAGTTGGTTGATTCAAGGAGACAAGTGACTCTTACCATGAAAAACAATGCCGAGATTGCTGCTAGAAAAGATCTTTATCGATTCTCTTCGTTCGATAACAAGGTTTGTATTTCTTTGGTCCAAAATAATGGAATATATGCGACTTTTTATTTATATAACATGATAATAGTCTCTTTTTTTGTTTTGAATTTTGTTGTTGGTTGTGCGTAGAAACTTAGGGTTTTGTTGGTGAAGCACTTGAAGAACAGTGATGTTGGGTCACTTGGGAGGATCGTTCTACCAAAGGTGTGTACACGAATTTTAAACTTCAGTTCCCTGAAAAAAGATTTAAAAAGTAATATAATTTCAGGATTTGGCTATTACCATTTTTAAAAGATATCATCAGATTCATCACCCCCCGCCCCCCCCCATATTCTCTCTCATTATGCAGTTTCACACATTTTACCCTAATCAAACACATATAATTTTTTCGTTGTTTAACCAATGAGACTTTAGTCTCTAAACCACGGAAACAAGAGGAAAATAAACATGAAAACAAAATGTGGAATATGTAGTTGTTTAATCAATACGGAGTACTTTTTCGTTTCTTCGGGTATGAGGTTTTATGTAAGTATTTTTTTTTCAGTTTGGCAAGAATATGGTGATTAAAAATGGAAAATTGTCAAAAATACCACTTTTCTTGTACCAATTTTCAAAAATATTTTAATCATTTTTATCCTTATTTTTAAAAAGAAAAAAAACACACTTATAACTCTTGGGTTAATTAATCTAAGATTTGGAGTTTAGAGTTAAGGGGTGGTGTAGGGTGGGGTAGGATTTAGAAATTTAAAATTTAGGATTATAATTAATAACGTGTAAAAACTTAATAACCAATAAATGAAAAACATGAGAAATAAACGATTCTCTAGTTGTAGTTAGCTAAAATGGTTAAAAATGTCATACCAACAAAATAAAGTGGTTAAAATAACTTTATTTTAAAAAATAAATAAAATAACTTTATTTTGAAATGGGGCTGAAGAAAAAAAAAGTCGTCTATATTCCTTTCCTAATTAATTGCCTCTTAAATGGCATTCCTCGAAGTCATTATAGGAAGGTAGAAAACAAACATAAAAACATTATGGATTACTTGGTAGTTTTATTACAGAAAATTCATATTATACCATTTTTAGCTATCTTAATAAGAAAATAATTAGTTGATTAAAAAGTAATTAAGTAAACCATGGGTTTGGAGCGCAGAGAGAAGCAGAAGGAAATCTTCCGGAGCTATCTGATAAAGAAGGAATGGTGTTAGAGATGAGAGATGTTGACTCTGTGCAGTCTTGGTCTTTCAAATACAAGTTAAGTCTCTTATATATATATATATATATATCGATAAAAAAAAAACACTTTATGTTCCATTTTAATCTACCAATAGTTTAACAAACCTTTTAAGCTCTTCGGTGCTTTTTTGTTAGTGGTATGTTTTTTTAGTTTTGAATATCGGTTTCAATTTACTAGTATATTGGAACGAGGGAACTTAAAAGGCTTGCATTAATGTGAAACACAGGTACTGGTCCAATAACAAGAGCAGAATGTATGTCCTCGAAAACACAGGTAATTAAGGAACTACATTATTCTTTCAAAACGTATTTAAGAAAAAATCTTAAATACTATATATATATATTTTTTTCTTTTATGTTGAAAATAAAGGAGAATTTGTGAAGAAAAATGGAGTATTGATGGGAGATTATCTAACAATCTACGAGGACGAAAGCAAGAATCTCGTGAGCTCTCTTATTAACTCTCTTTTCTTATTTTATTTTTGAAAAGACAAAATGTTAAATAATGATTGATTAGTAGTTCAAAATTGGATATTTGAAGTGTGCCATTGAATTTAGTTTGTTAAGCATCCAGACAAAAAAAAATTAATTGCATTTTATGATTTTTTTATTTTAAGTTGTTAATTAATTTTCTGATATTGATCATATAATAATTTTACTATCTTGTACATTTACATCCATGACATAGTAGACAAGTATTTAGTGATGTTCTATCTTCTCCAAAAAACTGTTATTTTGAACAGCTAATTTATTTGGTTTGACTACATGAATTGTACCAATGGAACAGTTTTTATGATTGGTTTTCTATTTGAGTTATTATTCAATATATATATATATAATTTGTTGATTTTGAAGTTAGATTTTGACTAGTATGGTTTATCGACCAAGTTGGAATTTAAACACGTTGTAGTTTAATATTTCTATTTATCTTCACAAAATTATTTTTATCAGAATTAATTTATATTAATGCTAGAGTTTGTTTTCTACATATATAAAATTCAATATTGAAAGTATATTAGTTATGGAACTTATTAGAGTTTTTCATAGCTTATATTTGGTTTGGTTATTAAATAAATTTTTTATATGTGTATATTTGTTTGGTTTTATCACAGTACTTCTCCATCAGAAAGCACCCACACAAGCCAAATGATGAAAGAGAGGATGAGTCGATGGAAGTCAATGGCATGAACTTGTATGAAGATATAATGTTTGATTACGTACCAAACGATGAAGACGATTCCATTGCAATGCTCCTCGGAAATCTAAACGAGCACTATCCCAACCCAAACGATCTTATGGACCTCACTATCAATCTTGATCAGCCTCAGCAAGCCACCTCCTCGTCTCCACCTGCTGATCACATGAGGTCGAACGATTTCGTATGGTGATGTGATGGAAGTTGATATAGATACCCTTTGAGATGATATACAAGAGATAAAAAGAAAAGAGTATCATATTCATATCCATATTTATTTGATAAAATGTGTTTGTTGTCGATCTATCATTTATGAAAAAACTTGTGTGTTTTTAGCTCCAAATTAATCTAAATATTTTTCACTACTTTTTTACTCTATAAACACAGTTCACAAGATGAGAATTCAATATTAAAAATTAAGCAATCGCTGAGGTTATTGTGTAGTTATAGAGAGTGGTTCAAATAATTTCCTCCTTTGTGAAAGTATTGGTTCCACCATCTTTTATTTTGAATTCACCAATTTTTGCCTTGAGAGATTTTTTGTAATTTCCTCTTTGCTGTTAACTGTTAGGAAATACGGGTCAAATTTCCTTGCGGAAAAATCAGAATTTGCGGGAGCGGGAAGAAAACACACAAAATTGTTAACGGAGTTCGGCCAACTTTGCCTACGTCTCCGGGACCTGCTACCGATCCTTTTATTATCACCGGGAAATTTTTACAAGACTCTCAACACACCCCGATCCCAAATACACTCAAGAAATTAATAATAATTTCTTAAAGAAAAATATTTTTTTTTCTTTCTCACGTTCTCTCTCCCTTCTCTTCTTCTTTCTTCTGTGTTTTTCTTGTTTGGGATTTTGGGATGCCTTTTATAAAGCTGTCAAACCTTTTATACCACTGTCTTGGAGCTTGTTTCAAGCCGTACAAACTCCTCTTAAGCTTGCAAACAAGGCTTTCTTTTCCTTTGACCTCAAAGCCTTCAGGTTGCTTCATATAAATTTCTTCATCCAAATCACCATGAAGAAATGCCGTCTTCACATCCATCTGCTGAAGATGCAAATCCTCCTTTGCTACCAGTCCAAGAACCGTTCTAATAGTCACCAACTTGACTACTGGAGAAAAGATTTCAGTGTAGTCAACGCCTTCTTTTTGTTGGAATCCTTTCACAACAAGCCTCGCCTTATAGCGCGTACTCTCATCAGGTTCTTCTTTTATTCGGTAGACCCACTTGTTATGCAATGCCTTTTTCTCCTTAGGCAAATCTGCTAACTCCCACGTGTGATTTGATAACAACGAATCCATCTCGTCGTTCATTGCAAGCTCCCACTTGATCGACTCATCAACTTGCATAGCCTCCTCATAACATTCAGGCTCGCCTCTATCTGTGAGCAGAATGTAGTTAAGCGATGGAGAAAATCTTACAGGCTTTCTGATGATTCTACTTGACCGTCGTAACTCTGTGACTGGTGTATACGGGACCACTTCAGAATCATCATCCTCAACAGCCTCACCACTCTCTTCTTGAGAGATTTCTTCTTCTGTTGTTGTAGTATCCTGTGACAACTCTGGTGTCACGATGTCTCCTAGGTCAACAACTTCTGACTCTTTCCCCTCTGAGCCTTCTTTTAGCTTATCCTTGTACAACGCTTCTTCGTTGAACACAACATTCTTGCTGCGGATGATCTTTCGATTTTCATCATCCCAAAACCGGTAACCAAACTCCTCGTTACCATAACCGATGAAGTAACACTTCTTCGACTTTGAGTCAAGTTTACTTCTTGCAGCATCGTCAACGTGAACATAAGCTAAGCATCCAAATACCTTTAGATAAGAAAGGTTTACTTTCTTGCAGCTCCAAACTTCTTCAGGGATCTTGAATCCCAACGGCACCGATGGTCCTCTGTTTATTAAGAAGGCTGCAGTACTGATTGCATCTGCCCAAAACGTCTTAGGCAATCCACAGTGCAATCTCATGCTCCTTGCTCGCTCATTTAAGGTCCGGTTCATCCTTTCAGCTATTCCATTCTGTTGAGGCGTTCTGGGAATAGTCTTCTCCATCTTGATTCCATTATCAGCGCAATATCTCTTGAACTCCTCGCTGATATACTCTCCACCATTATCAGACCTTAAACACTTCAACTTGAGATTCGTCTCAATCTCAACCATGGCTTTCCATCTCTTGAAAACCGAGAACACTTCATACTTGTTCTTCATGAAGTAAACCCACACCTTTCTTGTGGAGTCATCAATAAAGGTCACATAATAGTACGAACCTCCCAGCGATGCAATAGGAGCAGGTCCCCACACGTCAGTGTGCACTAACTCTAACTTTTCAGATTTTGGCTCTCTTCCTCCTTTCAAGAAACTAACTCGTTTCTGCTTTCCAAGGACACAACTTTCGCACATCTGATGATCCACCGTCTTCAGATCTGGAAGAGCACCATTTGCCACCATGAGTTTCATCCCCTTCTCACTCATGTGCCCCAATCTGCAATGCCACAACTTGGTTTGTTTGGCATCCTCGACAACAGCAACAGTGTCTTGATAGCTCGTCGTCATATAGAGAGTGCCTCTTTTATGACCTCTAGCAACCACCATGGAACCTTTCTTGACTCTCCAGGCTCCACCACCAAAGTTGACATCGTGCCCTGTGTCATCAAGCTGACCTACTGAGATTAGATTTCTCATCAACTTTGGCACATGTCTGACCTTCGTAATCTTCCACACCCGTCCATCTGACATCTTCAAATTGATATCTCCAATACCAACTATGTCCAAAGGTAATCCATCAGCGAGATATACCTTTCCGTAATTTCCAGCAACATAATTCTCCATAATGTTGTGGTGCGGTGTGGTGTGAAATGACGCTCCTGAGTCAAGCACCCATGAATCTATTGGGCTATCGACATAGGAGATTGACGCTTTGGTGTTATTTCCAGCTGCATCACGAGCTTCACTTTTCCTCGGGGAATCAACAGACACTACCAATGCGTCAGCGATTTCACGTGTCACTGCATTGGCTCCGCCTCTAGTGTTGTCTTCCTTCTTCGGTGGTGCCCGACAATTCTTCTTAATATGGCCTGTCTTTCCACAATTCCAGCACTCTGCAGGCTGTCTGAATTTGGACTGACCCCGTCCACTCCTTGACTTTGATCTGCCATAACTCCGGTTACTTCTATTTGGGTTTCTCCCTCTGTTTTCCACGTTGAAAGCAGAGCTCGTTGATGCTTCCCCAGAGTCTATCCTTCGAACTTCCTCGGCAAGGATACGATCTCTAACATCATTGAATTTGAGCTTTTGAGTACCCACAGAATTACTAACCGCTGCCCTCATCGGCTCCCAACTATTTGGCAGAGATGCCAACAGGATCAATGCGCGCACTTCATTATCAAACTCGATTTCAACGGACGACAGTTGGTTGACAATCGTGTTGAACTCGTTCACATGTGCGGCAACCAGGCCACCTTCTTCCATCTTCAAATGAAAGAGCTTCTTCATGAGAAATACCTTATTATTTGCTGAAGGTTTCTCATACATATCCGAGAGAACTTTCATGAGCCCTTCCGTGGTCTTCTCCTTCGCAACGTTGTGAGCAACGTTCTTCGACAGTGTTAGCCTTATAACACCCAGAACTTGTCTGTCAAGGAGCTCCCACTCATCCTGATCCATCTTCTCAGGCTTCTTGCTCAGCGGTTGATGGAGCTTCTTTCCGTACAGATAATCTTCAATCTGCATTCTCCAAAATGCATAGTCTGTACCATCAAATTTCCCGATACCGTGTGCCGAACCATCTTCGCCTCCCATCGTTTCTGAAACCACCGTGTTTAAAACACCTCCGTCTCCAGGACCTGCTACCGATCCTTTTATTATCACCGGGAAATTTTTACAAGAGTCTCAACATTAACCGCTTGATCTGTTACTGACCACGAATTGGTGGCTTATTGAAAATTGCTTCCACTTTTGAATCCAGCCAGGTGATTATGGCTATCTTGTTTGTGTAAGATTTTGGGATTTCGTGTCAATATATCGAATAATTTTTTCAAACATTGTTTATATTTTCAGTTACATATTATAAAACCTCGATATTCAGAGGGTACTTATTAGTTTGAATTGTTCAATGTAATTCAGTGTTATTGTAATTGGAAGTATTTTAATAATTTTAGTTGAACTTTATAATACATTATGGATTAATTAGTATGTATTGTAATGAAGTTCTTTGTGTTTTCAAACAATGATAAAATAAAAATTAACTCAAAATTAGCTTGTTATTAAATGTTTATGATAAACTTTACTATTAGAAATTTTGACTAACCTTTCTTTTTGTAGAATACTTTTTTTTGATATTTTTAAGTAGTATATAATTTTAAATGTTCAATTTGAAGTTTACAATGTTAAATCTAGTTATTGACTTGTTTTATTTTTGGTTATGTGCTAAGTTTTGGATAAGTGTGACTGATTTTAAATTAGAAAGCGTCCATAAACTAAAACAAATGATAATCATTTTTGGGTATTTATAAGTATAACTATGTAGAAGTTGAGGTGTCAAAATGAGGTAGTTCACTCAACTCAGCTGAGTTCATAGTGGAGCTCAAATCTTTCGTGAGCTATCTCAACTCAGTTCATTTATAATATGAGCTTAAATACGTAAACTCGAACTCAAATCATCTAGAACATGAGTTAAGTGAGTTAACTCACGATTTAATATAAATAATAATAATTATAAATAAAATATTAAAATAAGTTTTATAATATTATTCAAAACTCAAATACTACAAAATTTAAAACACTAATACTAAATATTAAATAAAACCAACACTTCAAAAAAAATTAAGCTAAACCAGTGATCCAAAATCCTTATTCCTCGTGAGAATTTTGAGATAATTCATCTTCAAAGTCTTCATATGTCCAAATCATAAAAATAAAATAAAACATTTAAAACAATTTAATTTTAAAATAATAACTATATATAAATTAGTCTGAAATAGAAAATATATTACCATTATCGTCGTTCATAAAAACAAACAACCAAGATTGGATGTGTTTAGAAAAAAGACGACTCTAGTATGAGCTTAGTCATTTTTGTACATATATATATATATATATATAATTGTAAATATAAAAATGATTAAATTCATAAGCTGACTCATGTTCATTATTACTCGTTCATATAATTGGTGATCTAATTTAAGCTTAATCAATAAACTCATTTACTAAATGAACTTAAAAATAGAGATCATATGTTCGTAAAAGTCAGCTCATGAATTATAACTCATTTTGACACACCTATTTATAACCTTACCAGAATCAAGTAGTTCCCACTTGAAACAGAATGAATCTCTGTGAATATCTATATAGATTTAACACTGTCTACATATAAGACACATATCCGATAAGCCATGACCCGAAAACCTGAATGTACATAACTGGATGTTGGAATAAAACTTTTGATAGTGTAATGTAACTCATGAAAGAGAAGAAAAGAACTGTATATCTTGAAACACTTTCAAATCCATCTGAAAACCTTTTTATTTGTTTTAGTGTTTTTAAATAAAATAATACATTAAAAGTGGAATCTAATAAAATAAAACAAACTGTGAATGACATAAAGTTTTAGAAGGTGTTATAATGTAATGGAATTTAATGTATTTAAATTTAGTCAAATCCAGTGTTACATTAAAATATTTTATTAGATTCCAGTTATAATAGATTTTTCTGAAATTTTAATATACTTTTATCTATAAAAGAGTAAAACTCATACAAAAGTTTTCCTATTTCAAAAGTATTTGAAAATATATAATTTTCTCTTTCTCTCTTTTTATAAACTATGTCATCCGTTTATTCATTCTAATATTTAGTTATGGATATTTAGATTTTCTGTTCGAGTTTGAGTCAATTTTTATCTGGTTCATGTCTTTTAGGTAGAAAAGTTCTAGATCCACTTAGATACCCATAATTTCTATTTGGTTTGGATCTGTTCTATTCTATTCTGAATCAAATCAGATATGTTCTAAATATCGCATATGTATAAATACTTCAAAACTTAATATCATTCGAGTTGGTTTTTAAATTTTTTTTAACCAAAAATTCATCAAATTTATCCCAAAATAAGATAAATAACAAAAAGTCAACCACGAAAATAATTAAAATTCTAAAGTTCAAGCTGGGTATTGAAATTTATATACTGCTTCAATTTCTTAAATTAAATTCCACAAAAATAACTAATTGGTCAATTTTCTTTAATGGATTTTTATTAAATGTTCAATAACAAATTATTTTTGAATTGAATTTTATTGGTATCGTTGAGTTGAAAATACAAAGAAATCTATAATAATTAATCTATCATGTATTAGAGAATTTAACTTAATCTATGAAAATTCTTTCCATTACAATTACACTAAATCCCATTGACCTACTCGATTCAGTAACACCTCTTCAATGTATTTCAAATTCCATCTAATAAGCGTTTAATCCAATAGCACTAGATGTGATTCAAAATTTTTAAAATACTTTCAACTCCACTACGTTATAATAATCAGTAACATCACTTAATATAATGCAAGAACAAAAAAAGAGATAGAATATATAATTCAACTGAATCTATATTTGCTGCAGTTATCAAATTATAACTATGTACAGTAAAAACTCTATAAATACATAGTGTTGGAATTATAATATTTTATTAATTCAAAGAGTTATTAATTTATAAGAAGTTTCCTTATTAAGATATTTATATTTTTGAATATATATTTGTATAAGATAAGAAAATAGTTGATTTCACCATATATATATTAACTAACTTACCAAAATTTAACTTTCATATTATTTTTAATGAATTATTTAGTGTATATAAAATATGTTCCATAGAATTTAAATGTGATGTTTATATATTTTATTAGATATTATTAAGATATTTAAAATTATTTAGAAAAAAAGTGAACTCTATTTTAAATATGAAACATTATTTGTACTTATATATAAACAAAAGTATATATAAATATATATATAAATTATTAATTAATGATTTTAATGGGACTATATATTTATATATGATTTTAAAAAATATTATCTTATTATTTTATTAATTTGTTTTCATATTCTGAACCGGTTCAATTCGAGACCGAATAATTTATTAATTTATCGTGTTTATTAATTTGTAGAGTTTCTAAGTAAAATCCTATAATTTAATAATATTGGAACCATAATATTTTATTCAAAGATATATCTTGGGAAATTTTCGAAAATACCACTTTCCTTGTGTCACTTTTCATTTTTACCTTCATTAAAGAGACATTTTCAAAAATACCACTTTTTAAGGGGTAAATTTTTTTTAAAATTAATTAGAATCCTAAATTTTAAATTTCTAAACTCTACTCCCACCCTACACCACCCTACACCACCCCTTAACTCTAAACCCTAAGTATTAGATTAATTAACTCAAGGGTTATAAGTGTGTTTTTCCCTCTTAAAAAGTAAGGGTAAAAGGGATTAAGGTATTTTTGAAAAGTGGTACAAAAAGTGGTATTTTTGGCAATTTCCCATATATCTTTCAGATTTGTATATTTTAATTTTATGTAAAATAATAATATTTGATTTCACAGTATATATTGACTAAAATTTGTAGATGTAAATTTTCTATTGTTTTTATTCGATTATTTAGTATATAAGAATATTTATCGTAGATGTAAATGATAAAATAACATCAAATATTTATGAAATCTGACAAAACTAAAGACATATTTCATTATGAATCAAAAACTATACAATGTATTTTATTTATTTATATAAACTTTATATGTATTAATTATTAATTTATGTTTACACTGGGAATATATATTTACATAAAAAAATTCTTAAAACTTTTAATCTTATTATCATATCTAACTGTGTCATGTTTTACACAGCCCAACTTGGGACTCGTGAAAGTTTATTAATTTATCATGCTTTTAGTTTATTGAATACTTTCTCCGTTTCATTTTAGTTGTCGTTTTAAGTTTTTGCACACAGATTAAGAAAACATTTAATTTACATATTCTCAAAATAAAAACATCATTATCTATATAACTAACCACATTTTAACAAATGAAAAAATAGAATGATATATAAAATCATTAAATTTTGCATTGAAATTATAAAACGACACTTATTTGAAACGAAAAATTTACACTATAATGACAAGTAATTTGAAACAGAGGTAGTATCAATTTATAGAATTTCTACTATAGTTGTCAAAAGAAACAAAACTCTTTTGAAATAGCTACAACCTAAGAAAATCAAATAAAATTTTAATATTTTATATTGGGGCATGACTATTTTTCCCACTAACATTCGTAAAAGTAGCTTTTACAGTTGATATTGGTTGTTGACATTTTGCAATAATCTCAGAAAATACTATAAATCGCAATCAATATATATTGATGTGAAATATGATTCAAATCCAATTCGAATATAGTTCCTATGGGTACACAAAGATAACCGAAACCATTTTGATCTCTTGCCTTCAAACTGCTCTAAACCTCACAAATTTAAGAGTTGGTTCAACTATCGTTTGCGTTTCCGGTTGCGAACAATTGTGAGAGGGCAAAATAAAAATATTTTTTTCATAAAATTAAATAAATATAAAATAAAAATATTTAATTGGAACTTTAAAATAATATAAATACTAAAATATACATATTATATTAGATAAAAACTAAAACATAAATATTTTCTATATTTTTTTTAAAAAAAATTATAGTATATGTAAAAATATTATATATATTTTTACAAAAATTGTTCGTTTTTTTTTATCTAGTTTTAGTTTCGCCTCTGGACCTCTGGTCTGTATATAGGGAGCTTATTGTATTAAGGATTTCATAAAATTTTAGTTTTCTATCAAATCCTCTCTTATTTGATATGGTATTTAGTAAAATTCCAGGAAATCCAAGGTTATTGGATCTAATATTTGTAGAAATCCTATTAAAACTCCCCTTATTGAAAAAATGAGGATTTCATAACATTAATTTATATCAAAGTTATTTTGAATTATTAGAAAAAAAGGATTTGCCCTTCAAATTCCATTGAAAAGAATACCACCTCCTTAAAAGTTTTATCTTTTCTGGTACATCACAAAGTCACAACAATGGTTGCTGTCAATTGCGTAAGCTTGTTTCACAAACATTTTACCGGCTCTCTTATCACCTGCTCTTTCGTCACGCTTCCGCCTGAGATCCTTTGAAAGAATTGGAAATAGATCACAGTGTTCTGCTTCAGAGGTCGAGCTCTCACAGTTCACTTTTCTCTTGGATTAGTTGTGTTCAAAACAAAATTTAATAATAATGTGCTTTGGAGAAGTTAAATCAATCATCAATCTCACGAGACTCGAGAGAAAGTGTAACACACTCAGCCTTTAGTCTATTGACTTGAATCATTAGATGTTTCAGAGTTTGTATTGTGTCAATGAGAATTGAACCTTTGTTGCTCTTAGGCCAATTGGGATCTGCGGCAAACCATTAGTGTCGTCAATATAAGAGAAAGAGTGATCGAATTTGAAAAATCTCTAGTCTCTACTCTTCTTCTTGATATATATATCAACTGCATTTCTAAGCTCAAAAAAACTGTTGGTTGAGCTTATCTCAATGGATGTTCTCTCGGTTTACCTTTGAATTTTTCAGGAAGAAACTGGCTCCTTCTTCACTTCCACCATTTCCTTTCTTTCCACCTGTAGTTTTCACAAGTTTGAGAACAAATGTTATCTTTGAGATCATAGTGAAAGTGGGACAGACATGAAAATAAGTTTTCACGAGTACAGTTGAAACACTCAAAGTGGTTATACGATGCAACTTTCATGGAGTGGCAAAGAATACATAAACTAATGAAAAACATCTAATCAAACATGATACAAGGTAAGTTAGTTCACATACTTACATATACACGTAAACGTATGTATCAGTATTGTAATTGAGTATTTGCTATTTATATATTAATGAAAGATATTACCAAATCTATGTTTATTTTTGTTTTGAAATCCTACCAAAACCCCCATATAATTCTCTATCAATTCCTTAAAAATTAACCACATTCAACTAAATTCCAGCAAATCCTAAATTCTCAAAATTCTTTCAAATACCTAGTCCAATAAGCCCCCCGTAATTTGTGTTTGTAAACTGTTTTGGTGTAGGTTTTAGTTACCGCCAGCTCTTGTTTTTGAAGATTGTTCGTTCATATACCAGTTTATATATTAAATTGTTATTTTTCTTTAGAATAAGTTTCGTCCGATGAAAAAAAACAATAGACATTTTGATACGCCCTAAATAAGGATCACTCGATCGGTAAGGATGGATATGAAATCCGGAAGGAGAACTGATGGATTGAAGGGTCGCACAAAGGTTGCGGAAGGCCTTTGATATTCCCGACTTCGTTTGATGCTTGATATGACGCATAAGTCCACCAACACGAAGGATTTCTAAACGTTGCCGGATGTGACGCACCGGTCCAACAGATTAGAGAAATATCTTGAAGCTAACCACACCAAGAAACCAGAAATGTTCTAAGCAAAGAACAAAGAGTAAAAACTCAAAAAGATGAAAGAAAATGGAATGATTTGATAATGAGAAGTGTTTACATATTTATACTACTTGTGGAATGGAAAGGGACACAAATAAAAACACTTAGGGAATAGAAATGTGGACTAGGACTTTTGAATAGAAATAAATCTTCTTGACTTGACCAAGACTTGGGGATTTTGTGTTGAATGTCTCTTCGGTTGGTCTCGTCCTTTCGCATGGTCGATGGTCTCGAAATTACCGTCAGATTGATATATTATTCGACCATAGAATGTTGATTCTTGTTGGGCCTTTATGATAGATTTGTCCCATGGACTAGCTGGTTGTGTCCAGATTCATCATATCCAGAAACTTGAGCTGCGGTAAGGAGAAAAATGCATGCGGGTTGGTCCGGACGGTCCGTTGGGTGATTTCCATTTGCTGATTTGATCCAAATGTTCCCTAAGTCTTTGGATAGTTGAAGAATCCTTGCCTTAGAGAAATTGAGATGATCAAAACTCAAGTACTGATCGAACAAGCTGGATAGTTCACCAATACGTTCTTCGGAACAAGCAGTATGGGTCAATCGAGCCAAAAGAGAGTAGCTACGGTCTGAGTCGGATTCCTCTCGAGTTAAATTCATTCTGGCACGACCATTGGCCTTAGCTTGGCGACTTGGACGAGAAAGATCATCTGTGGTATGGACAGTTTGGCTGTCTGGTCGTGGATCCAATCTTAGCTCCATTCCGGGGGGATCCAGACGGTACACGGCACGAGCAGTCTGATTGGTACGGTCGGATTGCTGAACCTCGGTTTGATTGTTCGGAACGTACTGAACTCCATTCTGGTCCGGGACCATGTACTGAGGCGCATCATTCCCTTCCTCTTCAAAAGGATTTGACCACAAATCCGGATCATCTGCAAGAAAAGGAGATAGATTAGAAACATTAAAGCTTGAAGAGATATCATACTTACCTTGCAAATCAAGCTGATAAGCATTATCATTGATTTTCCTAAGGATAGGAAATGGTCCATCGATCCGAGGCATGAGTTTGGACTTCCTTTCTTCCAGAAAACGTTCCTTTCTCAAGTGAACCCAAACAAGATCACCTTCCTCAAAAACGACCTTTGTCCTTTTCTTGTTTGCTTTTCTCTCATAGATCTTTGTCTTGGCGTTAATGTTGGCACGAACCTGTTCATGCAACTTCTGGATAGTGTCCGCCTTCCTCTTGCCATCTGTACTAACTCTTTCACTCAAAGGCAAAGGCAAAAGATCAAGTGGAGATAAGGGATTGAAACCATAAACAACCTCAAAAGGAGAAAACTTAGTAGAAGAATGCACATAATGGTTATAAGCAAATTCTACATGAGGCAAACATTCTTCCCAAAGTCTTAGGTTCTTTTTAATCAATGACCTAAGCAAAGCAGATAAGGTACGGTTTACAACCTCAGTTTGACCATCGGTCTGTGGATGACAAGTGGTGGAAAACAACAATCCGTTCCTAACTTAGACCATAAAGTCTTCCAAAAATAACTAAGGAACTTAGCATCTCTATCAGAAATGATTGTCCTAGGCATCCCGTGCAACCTAACAACATCTCTAAAGAACAAATCAGCAACATGCACATCATCATCAGTTTTATGACAAGGAATGAAATGAGCCATCTTAGAGAACCTATCGACCACCACAAAGATAGAATCTCTACCAGCCTTAGACCTAGGTAATCCAAGCACAAAATCCATCGATATATCGACCCAAGGATGAGATGGAATGGGTAAAGCTGAGTACAAACCTTGGTTTAGTGCTTTAGACTTGGCTTTCTTACAAACCTCACATCGGCCACAGATCCGTTCCACGTCCTTCATCAAACTTGGCCAATAGAAATGTTCATGAACAACCTTGTGTGTTTTCTTGACTCCAAAATGTCCCATAAGGCCTCCTCCATGTGCTTCCCTGAGAAACAACTCCCTCAAAGAACATTGGGGCACACACAAACGGTTATCATAGAATAAAAATCCAGAAATTTGATAGTACTTTCCATAGGCTGCTTTTGAACATTTTCTGAAAATCTCTTTGAAATCTGGATCAGTTGCATATAAGTCTTTGATAAATTCAAAACCGAGCAACTTGGTTTCAAGAGCTGAGAGAAGAACATACCTCCTTGACAAGGCATCGACCACCACATTTTCCTTACCTTGTTTGTACTTGATCACATAAGGAAAGGTCTCAATGAACTCGACCCAACACGCATGTCCTTTGTTCAACTTTTGCTGGCCCTTAAGATGTTTCAAGGAATGATGGTCCGTGTGAATCACAAACTCCTTCGGCCAAAGGTAGTGCTGCCATGTTTGAAGAGCCCTCACCAAAGCATACAACTCCTGGTCGTAAGTGGGGTAGTTGAGTGTGGCTCCTCCAAGCTTCTCACTAAAGTAAGCAATGGGCTTTTTTCCTGCATCAAAACAACACCAATACCAACACCAGAGGCATCACATTCAATCTCGAAAGTTTTAGAGAAATCAGGAAGTACAAGTAAAGGAGCTTGAGTCAACTTCCCTTTAAGAATCTGAAATGCCTCATCTTGAGCTTGTTCCCATTTGAATCCCACGTTCTTCTTAATCACTTCAGTTAATGGGGCTGCGATGGTACTGAAGTTTGGAACAAACCGTCGATAGAAACCCGCAAGGCCATGAAAGCTTCTCACCTCGCCCACGGTCGATGGAGTAGGCCAATCTTGGATTGCTTTGATCTTTTCCTCGTCCACTCTAAGTCCATCAGCACCTACAAAAAATCCTAAGAACACCACGTGATTTGTTCCAAAAGAGCATTTACCAAGATTCGCAAAAAGCCTTTCTTTCTGAAGAATTTCTAGAACAGATTTCAAGTGTTTCTTATGATCATCAAGGTTCTTGCTGTAAATGAGAATGTCATCAAAGTAAACAACAACAAAGTGACCAATGAAAGATCTCAAGACATGATTCATCAAACGCATGAAAGTGCTAGGTGCATTAGTAAGGCCAAAAGGCATGACAAGCGACTCATACAATCCTAGCTTTGTCTTAAATGTAGTTTTCCATTCATCACCTTCTTTCATTCTAATCTGGTGATAGCCACTTTTCAAATCAATTTTATAGAAAATAGAGGAACCATGCAACTCATCAAGCATATCATCAAGCCTAGGGATTGGATGCCTATACTTTACCGTAATGTTGTTGATGGCACGACAGTCCACACACATGCACCAAGAACCATCCTTTTTGGGCACAAGGAGAACGGGCACAGCACAAGGACTAAGGCTTTCCCTGATGTAGCCTTTCTCAAGAAGGTCTCCAATCTGCTTTTGAAGTTCCTTAGTTTCCACCGGGTTGGTGCGGTACGCTGGTCGGTTCGGTAGAGGCGCACCCGGGACGAAGTCAATCTGATGTTCAATTCCTCTTATTGGTGGCAATCCCTTTGGATTCTCATCAGGAAAAATATCATAAAATTCCTGCAAAACGTCTTGCAAATCACTCGGAATCTCCGGTGCAAAGTCAGAAGAAGTAGCCATGAGAGATTCTTTATACACAAGTAAAAGAAATGGCTTATAAGAGTAGAGAGATTTCTTGACCTGACTTTGTTTGATAAAGAAGTTGGAATTTCGAGTGGATGTTTCAGGTTCGTCCTTCTTGGGTTCTTTGTCTCGACTCCTCTTGAGCTGGATCTGATCTTGGTGAACTTCCAAAGGAGTCAATGGGACCAACGTGATCTTCTTGCCTTTATGATCAAATGAGTGTCGGTTTGTGTAGCCATCATGCACGGCCTTCTTATCAAACTACCATGGCCGGCCCAAGAGAATATGGCATGCGTCCATGGGAAGGACGTTACACACAACCTCGTCTTCGTATCGTCCGATAGTAAGAGGGACGGTGACTTGTTCTTTTACCATTTGCTCGCCAGCTTCATTTAGCCACTCAAGCCGGAAAGGTCGAGAGAGCGGCTTAGTCACAAGTCCAAGTTTCCTGACAAGAGTATCACTAGCAACATTAGTACAACTCCCACCATCAATGATCAAAGAACAAACTTTTTCAGAAACAAGACAACGATAATGAAAGAGATTCTCCCTTTGTTCTTTTTCATTGATTTTGGGCTGAACACTCAAGGATCGCCTTGTGACAAGTAGTGGACCGTGAGCTGGATGGTCGAAGCAATCTTCCTCATCAAAGATCGGACCAGAATCAGCGTCAAAGGTCGGACCGAAAGCACCGACCAGCCGGTCGTCCTCCTCATCGAAGATGGGTTCGTCCATGACCTTTCTAGTAACAAGCAAAGGTCCGTGGTGTGGGTAATCAAAGAACTCCTCTTTCTCATCAAAGATAGGACCAGAATCCTCCTCGTCCTCCTTCTCGTCCTCAGACTCAACTTCCCCATTCTCCATGAGAATCATCACTCTTTGGTTTGGACATTTGTTGGCATAGTGTCCTAGACCTTGACACTTGAAGCATCTGATGTCTCTTGCACGGCTAGGATTCTCAACAGCCTTTCCATTGTCAACACGAGTAGGAACATCAGTTTTAAAGCTGTATTTGTTTTGGAAGAGGACTTACCTTTGTCTTGATAACTTGGTTTAGTGTAGGACAATGGTTTGGGAGCAAAAGCCGGCTTGGAGTAGCCCTTCCTCTTGACTTGTTGTTCGATCAATATTGCCTTGTGTAACATCTGATTGATATTGGCATACTCTTGAAGCTCCATTCGATCTTGAATGTCTCGGTTGAGACCGGATAGGAATCTGGCCATGGTTGCGTCCATCGGTTCGTCTACATCAGCCTTGATCATCAAGATCTCCATCTCTTGGTGGTAATCTTCCACGGACTTAGTTCCTTGAAGTAGACGTCTAAGTTTCTGGTGGAGATCACGGTGATAGTGAGTTGGTACAAATCGTCTCCTCATGAGCATGGATAGCTCTTCCCATGTCTTGATGGGTCTTTCACCTGCTCTCCTCCTGTGAGTCACAAGTTGATCATACCAATTAATAGCGTAGCCAGTGAACTCAGCAGCAGCCAATCAAACTTTTTTAATATCAGAGAAATTTTGACAATCAAAAATAAGTTCAATCTTCCTTTCCCATTCAAGGAAAGCATCAAGATCGTTTTTACCATCAAAAGTTGGAATTTTCAGTTCAATTCCACCTAGGTGCTCATTAGTTCGATCATTAGCAAATGGATTGACATCACCTCGGTTTCTAGGAGGTCTCCTTGTTCGGTTAATGGAGCTGACATCGTCCTTACTTGAATCATCTTCTTGACTTTCCTGGTCGGACCGGTTGGGCCTCCTTTGGCGATCTCTCCTTGTTCTGGTTCGGGATTGCGTTTGGCCAGCCTGAAGCTCATCTAGCCTTTGATGGATCTGTTATAGACCTGCATTCATCATATTGGTCATAGAATCATTCAAAGCACGCATTTGTAAGTTAGATAAACCAGCAACAGAATTTTCGGGTCGGTTTCTTTCTTCTTCACTACCCATGGTTTCCTGAAAATTTTAAAACACTGAAAAGTTAGATAAAACACCTCACTCTCTCAAGTGTTTGATCTCACCCACACACGTGTTTCTCTCAGATTTTTGGTGAACACACACAAGTCTTTAACTCAATGTTCTAAGAGAACAAATCAAGGAATCCCAATGGGCAATTCCAAGGAACTCAAGGGAACTTTTTCTTAAAAGAGAGAGAAAAGATTACTTTGGTTTTGAAATCCGCTTTAACCACCTCAAAGGCTGGATTTCTCTTCAGCCAGCAGGATTACTCTTCCACCACCAATCCACAAATCAATCTCTCTTTTTTTTCTTTTTTTTAAACGATTTTTTTTATGGATGGTAATGAGGGGCTCGGATTTAAGATAGATAGAAGAAGAAGAAAATAGAAAATGAAAGATGAGAAGATGAACAGACAATACCGATAGAGTGGCTCTGATACCACTTGATACGCTCTAAATAAGGATCACTCGATCGGTAAGGATGGATATGAACTCCGAAAGGAGAACTGATTTATTGAAGGGTCGCACAAAGGTTGCGGAAGGCCTTTGATATTCCCGACTTCGTTTGATGCTTGATATGACGCATAAGTCCACCAACACGAAGGATTTCTAAACGTTGCCGGATGTGACGCACCGGTAGAACAGATTAGAGAGATATCTTGAAGCTAACCACACCAAGAAACCAGAAATGTTCTAAGCAAAGAACAAAGAGTAAAAACTCAAAAAGATGAAAGAAAATGGAATGATTTGATAATGAGAAGTGTTTACATATTTATACTACTTGTGGAATGGAAAGGGACACAAATAAAAACACTTAGGGAATAGAAATGTGGACTAGGACTTTTGAATAGAAATAAATCTTCTTGACTTGACCAAGACTTGGGGATTTTGTGTTGAATGTCTCTTCGGTTGGTCTCGTCCTTTCGCATGGTCGATGGTCTCGAAATTACCGTCAGATTGATATATTATTCGACCATAGAATGTTGATTCTTGTTGGGCCTTTATGATAGATTTGTCCCATGGACTAGCTGGTTGTGTCCAGATTCATCATATCCAGAAACTTGAGCTGCGGTAAGGAGAAAAATGCATGCGGGTTGGTCCGGACGGTCCGTTGGGTGATTTCCATTTGCTGATTTGATCCAAATGTTCCCTAAGTCTTTGGATAGTTGAAGAATCCTTGCCTTAGAGAAATTGAGATGATCAAAACTCAAGTACTGATCGAACAAGCTGGATAGTTCACCAATACGTTTTTCGGAACAAGCAGTATGGGCCAATCGAGCCTAAAAAGAGAGTAGCTACGGTCTGAGTCGGATTCCTCTCGAGTTAAGTTCATTCTGGCACGACCATTGGCCTTAGCTTGGCGAATTGGACGAGAAAGATCATATGTGGTATGGGCAGTTTGGCTGTCTGGTCGTGGATCCAATCTTAGCTCCATTCCGGGCGGATCCAGACGGTACACGGCACGAGCAGTCTGATTGGTATGGTCGGATTGCTGAACCTCGGTTTGATTGTTCGGAACGTACTGAACTCCATTCTGGTCCGGGACCATGTACTGAGGCGCATCACATTTAATATACATGTGAATATACCATTTGGGCCGTTTATCATTAATGTGAATATACATTGTATATGTTAGTTGTAACGGCATAACCGTAAGTTTGGCAGTATATAAGCTAGCTACTGTACAGTAAACAAGTGTGATGAATAATATACATTTTTCATTTCATCTCCTTTATTAATATGGTATCAGAGCTAAACACTGATTCTTGATCATGAGCTCATCGATCTCAGATTTGCTTCTCTTTCACTTCGTATCCTTGGTTCTTCATCATCTTCGTTCGATTGTTTCACTATTCCTATACTTTCTTCTTCGATTCTCCGTTTAATCGGATCCAGATCTTTGTTTTTGAGCTTCGTTTGTCTTCGTTTCGAGCTCCGATGGCATCTGATTCACGTTATTCTTCGAATCCGTCTAATAATCCCACCGTCCCTCGTCCCACCGCTGATTCGTCTCGTCAATCTGTTGATCAGTATGATAAGCCCTACTTTATCGACCATCATGATCAGGCCGGACTTCAATTGGTGACAGATCGTCTCACTTCCGGTGCTGATTTTCATTCTTGGCGACGATCGGTTCAGATGGCTTTGAACCGTTCGTAACAAACTAGGTTTTGGTACTGGTAAGATCCCTAAACCTTCTGATGATCATCCTGATTTTGGTTCTTGGTCTCGTTGTAACGATATGGTAGCTACCTGGTTATTGAACTCTGTTAGCAAGACAACAGGGCAAAGCTTGTTGTTTATCTCCACTGCTGAAGGGATTTGGAAGCGTCTTATGAGTCATTTTCAACAAAATGATGCACCTCGTGTTTTTGAGATAAAACAATGTATTAGCTCTATTCAACAGGGTTCCATGGACGTTAGTTCTTACTATACGGAATTGATCATTCTCTGGGAAGAATATAAGAACTATATCGAGCTACCTCTTTGCACTTGTGGTAAATGTGAATGTGGTATTGCTGTCTTGTGGGAGCGTCTTCAAGAGAGGAGTAAAGTAACTAAGTTTCTCATGGGCCTCAATGATAGTTATGAGCAGACTCGTCGTCATATCCTGATGCTCAAGCCTTTGCCTACCATTGAAGATGCTTTTAATATTGTGGCACAGGATGAGCGTCAAACGACTATGAAACCTTCTCTCTCTAATAATCCTGCAATCTTTTATGCTCAGGCTACTCCTTCTCAAGAGAATGTTACCCATGAGGTAATAGATGCATTCAATGTTTATCGTTTTAAACGTCCACTTTGCACTCACTGTGGTTTGCTAGGTCACACGGTGAATAAGTGTTACCAGATTTATGGTTATCCTCCAGGACATCGTCCTCCTAATTCACAAAGCTTTTGTCCTGTAGCTGGTGGCAAGCAATCTTCACAACAGTTTTCTTCTTCTGGACTGAGACCTCTGCAACCAAGGAATTATCAATCTCCTCGTCCTGCACAGTCTCAAACTCCAAAGCTTTATTCCAAGGAACCCGTTGTTGCTCACGTGGCTGCTGATTCTTCTGAATTCGATACTTCTCAGCATAATCCTGGTGTTGATTTGTTGCAATCAGGATACAACACTTACCATCAGAAAGGGCAACACATGCTCAATCAGATCACAACTCAACTTGGTTCTCAAAAGCTTTCGGCTACTGTTTCGGCTTCTGTTTCATCTCATGGTGTAATGTCCTCTATCTCTTCTGCTGGTAATATTCCATTTCCTTCTTCTAGCCTTCGTTTTGAGGATAACTGATTTACTTTTCAACATCAATGCCTTTCATCTCTTATCTCTCACCTCCCCAATGGTGCTTGGATAATTGATAGTGGTGCTACAAGCCATGTCTGTTCTGATCAATCCTTGTTTTTCTCCACTACACCGGTTTCTCATACCACTGTCACCCTCCCTAATGGTACTAGGGTACACATAACTCATGTAGGAATTGTGCATCTTTCACATGATCTGATTGTGCGTGATGTTCTCTATGTTCCTTCTTTTTCGTTTTAACTTGATCAGTGTCAGCACTCTTTTGTCTCATAGTAATGCATCTGCTCATTTTTATCCTGACTTTTGCATTCTTCAAGACCTTTCTCGGGTTTTGACGATTGGTAGAGGTAAAGTTCTGCATCGACTTTACATTCTTGATCTTACCATCTTGGATAATTCTACAAATTTCACTGCTTCTGTATTCTCTCATGGAGATTTATGGCATCATCGTCTTGGACATCCTTCACTTGATGTTCTTCGCACTTTATCTAGTATGTTGTCTCTGTCTCAAACATGTTTCAATAAAGATGCTCCTTGTTTGATATGTCCATTAGCTAAACAAAAAATATTCCCATTTGTTTCTCATAATAACATGACGGATGCTTCTTTTGATTTGATTCATTTGGATACATGGGGTCCCTTTTTTGTTGAATCTCGCGATGGTTTTCGTTATTTTCTCACTATAGTTGATGATTGCTCTCGTGTGACCTGGATTAACATGCTTAAGAATAAGAGTGATGTTCACAGCATATTTCCTTCCTTTGTTCAACTCATTCGTACTCAATTTGGTAAAACCATCAAATCCATTCGATCAGGTAATGCACCTGAGCTTGAATTCACTACATTCCTCCAACAGACTGGCATTGTTCATTATTTCTCTTGTGTTGACCGTCCTCAGCAAAATTCAGTCGTTGAACGTAAACATCAACATCTTTTGAATGTGGCTCGATATTTGCTATTTCAGTCTAACATTCCATTGATTTACTGGTCTGATTGTGTGTGTACTGTTGCTTTGCTGATTAACCGTATGCCTTCTGCACTCTTGCATAGTAGATCTCCGTTTGAAGTGTTAATGAATAAAGCACCTGATTATAGTTTTCTAAAAACCTTTGGCTGCTTATGTTTTGTTTCCACTCTTCCTAAACATCGTCATAAGTTCTCTCCTAGAGCTAAGGCGTCTGTGTTTCTTGGATATCAGGATGGTTAAAAGGGATACAAAATTCTTGACATTGACACAAATGTGATTTCTATCTCTAGGGATGTTGTTTTTCATGAACACATTTTTCCTTTTCGAAAAGATTCTTCTTTTGTTCATAATGATTTCGTCCATTCATTTATTCTTCTTGTATTTCCTGTTGATCTTTCTTCTCACGATTCTCCTACTTTTCATTCTTCTCCTGATTTGCATCCACATTTTAATAGTTCACATCCATCCCCTACACCTTCTCATGTACATAGTCTGCATGTAGATAGTTCACATATAGGGTCGTCATCATCTGCTCCTTCACCTCATATTGTCCCCACCCATCCTTCTCTTGCATTACCTCCATCTTCCCATCTTCCTAGTACCATACCCTCTACTTCCACTGCTCCTCATGATTCAGGTGTTGTTGTTGAGATTAACAAGGATAAGCCTACGACAATCTCGTGCACCTAAATATCTGACCGAGTATCATTGTTATCTCACTCAAACACCAGATTTTAATACCCCTCTTCACACCACTCCCTACCCATTATCTGCCGTTCTCTCCTATGATCACATTTCCCCATCCTATCGACACATCATCCTTCATTTCACTTCTAACCTTGAACCCAAATCTTTTCTTGAGGCTATTCAATCCAAAAAATGGACTCAAGCTATGAATATGGAGTTGATTGCTTTTAAGGATACAAATACTTGGGATGTTGTGTCTCTTCCTGAAGGTAAGCATGTTATTGGCAATAAATGGGTCTACAAGATCAAGTTTAATGCTGATGGTACCGTGGAACAGTTCAAGGCAAGGCTTGTGGCCAAGGGTTACACACAACAACCTGGTGTTGACTATATTGATACCTTCTCTCCAGTTGCCAAGTTAGTAACCGTGAAAATGCTTCTCAAGCTTGCAGTTGTTCATAACTGTAGCCTCACTCAAATGGATGTCACTAACGCTTTTCTGCATGGTGTTTTGGAAGAAGAAATTTACATGAGTCTCCCACTGGGTTATACTCCTCTGCCGGGTGTTGTTCTCCCTTCTAAATCATTTTGCAAGCTGAAGAAATCCATTTATGGTCTTAATCAAGCTAGTCGACAATGGTATCATACCTTCTCTAAGGTACTTTTGAATGATGGCTTTGAACAGTCCCAAGCTGATAATACTCTCTTTGTCAAGCTCTCTGGTTCTGTTTTCATTGTTGTTATGGTTTACGTGGATGATATCGTGATCACTAGAAACAATGACCAGGCAGTGGATCTTCTGAAAACAGTTCTTCATGGTGCCATCAAGATCAAGGACCTTGGTCCTCTTCGCTTCTTTCTTGGCCTTGAGATTGCTTGTTCTGCTAAGGGTATATCTCTTTGTCAACGAAAGTATGATGTTTCGAATCTTGAGGATGCAGGACTCCTAAGATGTAAGCCAAGTACAGTCCCTATGGATCCTACCATTCATTTGAGTATTGATGATGGTGTTCCGTTGCCTAGTTCAACACTATACCGAGAGCTAATTGGTCGTCTGCTTTATTTGACTATCACTAGACCGGACATTACTTATGCCGTCAATCATCTGAGCCAGTTCCTTTCCAAGCCCACAGATGTTCATATGCAAGCTGCCACCAAAGTTCTACGATATCTCAAAGGGAATCCAGGTCAAGGTATGTTTTTCGCTGCTACCTCAGACCTTTCACTGACTGCATTTGCCGATGCTGACTGGGGCACTTGTCTTGATTCTCGTCGTTCGGTTTCTGCGTATTATGTTTTCCTTGGTGGCTTGCTTCTTTCTTGGAAGTCCAAGAAGCAAGGCATTGTGAGTCGTAGCAGTACAGAAGCTGAATATCGTGCTTTAGCTAATGTTACATGTGATCTTCTGTAGTTGAAGCAGCTCTTGGATGCATTCAAGATCACTATCAAGCTTCATGTTACTTTGTATTGTGACAGCAAGTCAGCTCTTTACCTCGATTCTAATCATGTCTTTTATGAAAGGACCAAACATGTTGAGTTGGATTGTCATATCACTTGTGATCAGCTCAAGACAGGATTTCTCAATACTCTTCATGTTGCCTCTGCCACTAACTTGGCCGATATCTTGACCAAACCTCTACACCCCGGCCCTTTTCTCTCCATCTTGTCAAGACTTTCACTTTCAAGCCTTTATCTTCCTAAGGATAGTAAGGATTAAAGGCTTGTGGGGGCATATTAGCATATATAGAGTCGTTTATCATTAATGTGAATATACATTGTATATAGCTAGTTATAACGGCATAACCGTAAGCTTGGCTGTATATAAGCTAGCTATTGTACAGTAAACAAGTGTGATGAATAATATACATTTTACATTTCATCTTCTTTGTTAATATGTCCCACATTGTTTGGATAAAGAGTCTTTGGGCAATATATATGTGATGTGGCAATCCTCCACTCTTGAGCTATCTTTTGGGTGTGAGTTAGGCCCGTTACTAATATGGTATCATAGCCCATGGTTTGGCCCAACATATGTTTTCCCACATAAACAGTTTCCTACCTATGTAGCCTGTAAATGTAGCCCATATTGTTGTGGTATTTCTGAGATGTTGGGCTTGGGATGGTTTCATTGGACCGTTTCCCACCCACATCTGGAGGAGACCTATTAATGTCCCACATCGCTTGGGCAAAGAGTCCTTGAGCAATATATATGTGATGTGGCAATCCTCCACTCTTGAGCTAGTTTTTGGGTGTGAGTTAGGCCAATTACTAATATGGTATCAGAGCCCATGGTTTGGCCCAACATATGATTTCTCACATAAACAGATTCCTACCTATGTAGCCTGTAAAAGTGGCCCATATTGCTGTGGTATTTCTGAGATGTTGGGCTTCGACTGTTTCCCACCCACATCTCGAGGAGGCCTATTAATGTCCCACATCGCTTGGGCAAGGGATCCTTGGGCAATATATATGTAATGTGGCAATCCTCCACTCTTGAACTAGCTTTTGGGTATGAGTTAGATTCATTACTAATATAGGGTGTGAAGGTGCATGCTCATGCAAAACAGTATGTCGTTCGTGTAAAAAAATATATCTATGTTGGTGAAAGGAAAATTGAAATTTTTTCATTAACGCCCTCATCTGGCCAATGAAGGCAAATTGGTTATTATGAACAACACTTCTATCCTTTCACACGTCATGATATTGTATCATCGGATGTACTTTTATCATTGACTACCTTTAAATCCATTTTAAATGGAAGTCTGAAAAATCAGTTTCTAGTTGGTGTGTATCCATAACCCATTTGTTACAAATATTATTAAAACATTGTAATATCCTAAACTAATCAGTATTTTCTAATTTTGTTTAGACTATCAAACTGTTCAGTGGCTGGCATGGCAAAGAAACGAAGAAGCTGGAGCTTTACTTAAACAATATCCAATGATGTTTCATTTTCTATTTTTTATTTTATTTTTAAGAAAATTTGGCTTCAATGGTTCTTTATTTATTGGTTCAATACGAAAAAATGAATGATGTTTTTCAAATTTGAAGATTTTTGAAAATAAACTTTATAAATTATAATTTGGTTCTTAATTTTTACTTATTTATATTTTTTCCAAAATAAATTATATATGTAATCCTATCTAATTAATTTCAAAGATTCGATTATTATTTTGGACAATTTTTTCAAATAATTTTAAAATAAGTATTTTTACCAAAACACCACACAAGAAGAAAAATGACAAACATAGGTTTTATTAAAGAGGCAAATAACATTTATACTCTTAGTTTTTTTTTTCTTTTTTTTTTAACTTCAACATGTTGTATTATTAAACTGATGAGAGAACATAGTCTTGATGTACAACCATAGTAATAAAACGGGGAACATAATTATAGCAATAAATAGGTTTTCATTTGGAATTTGTTCCTTGGATAATTTATCAGCCACCATATTTCCTTGCCTTCCTATCCAAGTAATCTCGATATCAGCAAATTTGTGTAGCCACCCTGTTATTTCTCTTTTCCAATTATAGGACCCGAATTCCAACACCTTTGAAGTCAGGATGTCAACCACTTTGCTGTTATCTCCTTCCATTATCACCTTTGTAAATCCCCTTGCCTAACAATGTTGCAACGCGACCAAAAAAGCTTGTAGTTCAGCTTCCAATGATGAGTTTACCTTGTTACCTATAGCATGACCTGCTTCAATATAGGTACATCTGGAATCCCTGATAATCCATCCTATCCTTGCTGGTATTGTCATGTTGACAAATGAGCCATCATAGTTACATTTATAATACTCCGCCTTTGGCCTTTTTCCAATTGTGAACGTGAGAAGATACTTGTGGAGCCCGATTATCAACGTGTACGGTGTCACATGCTTTCCATTCGACTGCATCTGTTCTTACTTGTTTCAGTACCAACCACCATTGAATTTGTTTATGCTGGAAGACCAAGGAATTTCTAATTTTCCATATTCTCCACAAGATACTGATAGGGAAATCTTTGAGGTGTCTTAAAGGTGTAGATGTGTTACATGTAAGGCAAACATCAATCTTTTCCTCTTAAAGTTTTTGATGGATCATATAAGGTTGTGTGAGTTATCCCTGATGCACGCCAAATTTGTTGAGCATAAGGACAATCAAATAATAGATGCTTCTCCGTTTCTGGTGCCGAGCAACATCTCATGCATCGATCATATGAGGTTATATGCCTTCGTCGTAGATTACTTCCAACTGCAATCGATTGGGACAAGGTTTTCCAGAGGAAATGCTTTACCTTCGGAGGAGAACTACATTTCCATATTTTTTGCTTGACAATAGGATCTCCCCATGGTGGCACTATTTGATCTGAATGAGGAAGATGTGTATTTAACCAATACCCCGACTTGACTGTATATATCCTTGTATCTGTGTAATGCCAACCAAGCAAATCTAAATCCGCTTTGGTGCTTAACTTGATTGTTAGGATACATTCAGCATCCTCCGGAACCACCATATCTGGTATCTTCTGTATATCCCACCCCATGCCATCTGTTCTGATGTAGTTATTAACACCTTCTAGTATAATACTACCATCAATTGATCTTGGTGCTCTGGGCGGATGAACAGGAAGCCAAAGATCAGTCCACATGCTTATTGTCGTTCCATTCCCAATTAGGAATCTCATTCCTTGTTTAAGGAGATCTCGTCCGTGAAGAAGATACTTCCATGCATATGATGCATGCTTTCTTACATCTGCAGTGAGTATGTTTCCAGTTGGGAAATATCTAGCTTGAAGCATTCTTGCTACTAAACTGTGAGGTTGCTGGAGTATACGCCAAACTTGTTTTGCAAGAAGTGACTGATTGAATTTTTCAAGATCTTTAAATCCTAGTCCACCTTCTTTCTTAGGAATACATAAACGATCCCAACTATACCAATGCGCTCCTTTCTTTTCACCAGAACTCCACCAAAACTTTGCTAGAATAGCATTGATTTCCTCACAAATTCCTTTGGGTAGGCGAAATACATTCATCGTGTATATAGGCATAGCTAATGCAGTTGCTTTAAGTAGAATTTCTTTTCCACCATGAGAAAGAAATTTCTTATTCCAACCTTGTGTAACATGTTGAAACATAAACTTGATTTGGGTTAATCATTGGGCTAATAATCTAATAATCATGTTAGCCCAAATTTGACCCAAGTTCTAGAATTTATCTAGAAAAATCTTCCACCTCCTTAAGATAAAAATCTAGATATTTTCATAGAATTATCTAGATAATTAGAATAAAAATATCAAGATATTTTAGTAGAATTATCTAGATTTAAGAATAAAATATGTAAGATATTTTGTACTTTGGAGGCTATAAATACCTCCACTCCCTTCATATTTTGTATCATCCAAGTTTTCAAGAATCATCCAAGAAATAAAAAAAAAAAGTTTCCTCTTCATAAAATCTCTTCTCTTCAAACACTTAAACACTTTCTCCATTTCTAATAAGTTTCTCATTCCAACAAAGTGGTATCAGAGCTACACGATCATTTTGAAGATGGCAAGTAGTGGTGTTTCCTTCCAAGTTCCAATGCTCACAAAGAGCAACTATGACAATTGGAGTTTAAGGATGATGGCTATCTTAGGAGCACATGATGTATGGGAGATAGTTGAGAAAGGCTTCATTGAACCACAGAATGATGGTGGTTTATCTCAAGCTCAAAGAGATGGTTTGAGAGATTCAAGAAAGAGAGACAAGAAGGCTCTCTGTCTAATCTATCAAGGTTTAGATGAAGATACATTTGAGAAGGTTGCTGGAGTAAAGACGTCTAAAGAAGCATGGGAGAAGCTTCAGACCTCTTACAAGGGAGCGGAACAAGTTAAGAAGGTACGTCTTCAAACTTTACGAGGAGAATTTGAGTCATTACAAATGAAGGAAGGTGAACTCATCTCAGATTACTTCTCAAGAGTCTTGATGGTTTACTAATAACCTTAAAAGAAATGGTGAGAAGTTAGATGAGGTGAGAATCATGGAGAAAGTTCTTAGATCGCTCGATTCAAAATTTGAGCACATTGTTACCGTAATTGAAGAAACAAAAGACTTGGAGACAATGACGATGGAGCAACTTCTTGGATCACTACAAGCTTATGAAGAAAAGAGGAAGAAGAAAGAGGATATTGTTGAGCAAGTTCTCAAGATGAGAATTGATCACAAAGAAGAAAGTAGCCGAAATAATCCAAGACGTGGTGGCAGTCATTTCAGAGGAAGAGGTCGTGGTGTAAATGGACGAGGTTGGAGACCATATGAAGACAACTTTAACCAAAGAGGAGAGAGCTCATCAAGAGGTCGTGGAAGGGGAAATGCAAAATCAAGGTACGATAAATCAAACGTCAAATGCTATAGATGCGGAAAGTTTGGACATTATGCTTCTGAATGCAAAATTCCAAACAACAATAGAGTTGAAGAGAAGTCCAACTATGTTGAAGAAAGGAGTAAAGAAGAAGATATGCTATTGATGGCTTACAAGAAGGATGAGCCAAATGAAGTTAGCAGATGGTACCTTGATAGTGGTGCTAGCAATCACATGTGTGGGAACAAAAGCATGTTTGTGGAGCTTGATAAATCGGTGAAAACCAATGTGGCTTTGGGAGATGAATCGAAGATGGAGGTGAAAGGTAAAGGTAATATTCTCATCCGCTTGAAGAATGGAGATCATCAATTCATTTCTAATGTTTATTACATCCCAAGCATGAAGACCAACATCTTGAGCCTAGGACAACTCTTGGAGAAAGGTTATGATATTCGACTAAAGGATAATAACCTTACTCTAAGAGATAATGCAAATAATCTCATCACAAAAGTACCAATGTCAAGCAATAGAATGTTTGTCCTAAACATTCAAAATGACATTGCACGATGTCTCAAGATGTGCTACAAGGAGGAGTCATGGCTTTGGCATCTTCGGTTTGGACATCTCAACTTTGGAGGCTTAGAGCTACTTTCTAAGAAACAAATGGTGAGAGGATTACCTTGCATCAACCATCCAAATCAAGTGTGTGAAGGGTGTTTACTTGGAAAGCAATTCAAAATGAGTTTTCCAAAGGAGTCGGAGACAAGAGCAAGAAAGCCATTAGAGCTCATACATACAGATGTATGTGGCCCAATCAAACCAAGCTCATTTGGTAAGAGTAACTACTTCCTTCTCTTTATTGATGATTTTTCAAGAAACACATGGGTTTACTTTTTGAAAGAAAAATCAGAAGTGTTTGAAAATTTCAAAAAGTTTAAAACCCAAGTTGAGAAGGAAAGTGGTCTTGTGATTAAGACCATGAGATCCGATCGGGGAGGAGAATTTATGTCCAAGGAATTTCTGAAGTATTGTGAAGATAATGGTATTCGAAGACAATTGACGGTGCCAAGAACACCTCAACAAAATGGAGTAGCGGAAAGAAAGAATAGGACTATTCTTGAGATGGCAAGAAGCATGCTCAAGAGTAAGAATCTACCAAAGGAGTTATGGGCAGAAGCAGTCGCGTGTGCGGTGTACATATCAAACCGATCTCCAACGAAGAGCGTTTCTGGAAAGACACCACAAGAAGCCTGGAGTGGAAGGAAGCCCGGTGTCTCACACCTAAGAGTCTTTGGAAGCCTTGCTCACGCTCATATTCCGGACGAGAAGCGAAGCAAACTAGACGACAAAAGTGAGAAGTACATTTTCATTGGGTATGATGCTAACTCCAAAGGCTACAAACTCTACAATCCTGAAACAAAGAAGACAATTATAAGTCAGAATGTCATCTTTGATGAAGAAGGAGAATGGGATTGGAGATCAAATAATGAAGACTACAACTTCTTTCCATCTTTTGAAGAAGAGAACTTGGAGCAAATAAGAGAAGAACCAGCTACACCACCAACTTCACCAACACCAAGTTCTCAAGGGGATGAAAGCTCAAGTGAAAGGACTCCACGTTTTAGAAGTCTACAAGACATTTATGAGGTAACCGAAAATCAAGACAATCTCACTTTATTTTGCCTTTTTGCGGATTGCGAGCCTATGAACTTTGAAGAAGCTCAAGAAAAGAAGTCATGGAAAAGTGCAATGGATGAAGAAATCAAGTCAATCCAAAAGAATGATACATGGGAATTGGCTTCACTTCCTAATGGGCATAAGGCAATAGGTGTGAAGTGGGTGTACAAGGCAAAGAAGAACTCTAAAGGAGAAGTTGAAAGATACAAGGCGAGACTGGTGGCAAAAGGGTATAGTCAAAGAGCCGGAATCGACTATGATGAGGTATTTGCTCCAGTTGCTCGTTTAGAAACAGTTAGGCTAATCATTTCATTGGCAGCCCAAATGAGATGGAAGATACATCAAATGGATGTCAAATCTGCCTTCTTAAATGGAGATCTTGAGGAAGAAGTCTACATTGAGCAACCACAAGGCTACATAGTCAAAGGTGAAGAAGACAAAGTCTTGAGGCTGAACAAGGCACTTTATGGATTAAAGCAAGCACCAAGAGCATGGAACACTCGGATTGATAAGTACTTCAAGGAGAAAGACTTCATCAAGTGTCCATATGAGCATGCACTTTATATCAAAACCCAAAACAACGATATATTGATTGCATGCTTGTATGTGGATGACTTGATATTCACTGGCACCAATCCGATTATGTTTGAAGATTTCAAGATGGAGATGACAAAGGAGTTCGAGATGACTGATATTGGATTAATGTCATACTACCTTGGCATTGAAGTAAAGCAAGAAGAAAATGGAATCTTCATCACTCAAGAAGGATATGCTAAAGAAGTGCTTAAGAAGTTCAAGATGGAAGACTCAAATCCAGTTTGCACACCAATGGAATGTGGAGTCAAGTTATCAAAGGAAAAAGAAGGAGAGAGTGTTGATCCAACACTCTTTAAGAGCTTAGTTGGAAGTCTACGTTATCTAACTTGCACAAGGCCCGACATCCTACACGCGGTTGGAGTTGTGAGTCGATATATGGAGCATCCAACAACAACTCATTTCAAGGCAGCTAAGAGGATCTTACGCTATATCAAAGGTACAATCAACTTTGGCTTGTATTACTCTATCTCTGACGATTACAAGCTTTTTGGATATAGCGATAGTGACTGGGGTGGAGACGTTGATGACCGGAAAAGCACAAGTGGCTTCGTATTTTTCATTGGAGAAACCGCTTTCACATGGATGTCAAAGAAGCAACCAATTGTTACCCTCTCTACTTGTGAAGCGGAGTACGTAGCGGCTACTTCATGTGTTTGCCATGCTATTTGGTTACGAAACTTGCTAAAGGAGTTGAGCCTGCCACAAGAGGAGCCAACGAAGATCTTTGTTGATAACAAGTCGGCAATAGCATTGGCGAAGAATCCAGTCTTCCATGATCGGAGTAAGCACATCGATACTCGTTATCACTACATTCGAGAATGTGTTGCCAAGATGGATGTGCAATTGGAGTATGTGAAGACAAATGATCAAGTAGCTGATATCTTCACCAAACCACTCAAGCGTGAAGACTTTATCAAGATGAGGAGCTTACTCGGAGTAACCAAATCAAGTTTAAGGGAGGGTGTTGAAACATAAACTTGATTTGGGTTAATCATTGGGCTAATAATCTAATAATCATGTTAGCCCAAATTTGACCCAAGTTCTAGAATTTATCTAGAAAAATCTTCCACCTCCTTAAGATAAAAATCTAGATATTTTCATAGAATTATCTAGATAATTAGAATAAAAATATCAAGATATTTTAGTAGAATTATCTAGATTTAAGAATAAAATATGTAAGATATTTTGTACTTTGGAGGCTATAAATACCTCCACTCCCTTCACATTTTGTATCATCTAAGTTTTCAAGAATCATCCAAGAAATAAAAAAAAAGTTTCCTCTTCATAAAATCTCTTCTCTTCAAACACTTTCTCCATTTCTAATAAGTTTCTCATTCCAACATAACAGCCGTCACTTTCTCAATGATGTACTTAAACATCTCTCCCTTTTTCCGCCCAAATTGTTCAGGAATTCCAAGATATTTCCCATTGCATCCTTCATTATGGATACCCAGCAAACTTTTCATCTGTCTTTTAACTTCTGCAGTAACCTTACTTCCAAAAGTAATTAACGATTTTGCAAATTAATTGCCTGGCCAGAAACAGATTCATAGATATGAAAAATATTTCGTAGTCTTCTTCCAGCTTTAGGATTCGCCAATGTGAAGAAAAGAGAGTCATCTGCAAAAAGCAGGTGATTTACGGCCGGTGCTTGCAGTGCTATCTTAACTCCCAGGAGAGATCGATCATCCATAGCTTGATTCATAAGATGGGATAAAACTTCCGCACAAAGGATGAATAAATATGGGGATAATGGATCACCCTGACGTAATCCACGTTGCGGTGTTATATATCCTTCAGGTACTCCATTGATCAAGACTGAAAAACGAACCGAAGTCACACAAGACATGATCCACTTAACCCATTTTGTGTGAAATCCCATTTTAGTCATCGTTTCTTGTAAAAAAACTCCACTCTAGTCGATCATAAGCCTTTGTAATATCTGTTTTCAGCGCCATATAAGAAGTAGCTTGACGTTTACGTACCTTCAGTAAATGAAAAATCTCATGCGCCATGATGATATTATCTGATATCATTCTCCCAGGAATAAAAGCTGCTTGGTTCTCAGAAATTATTCCACTTAGATGCTGCTTCAATCGATTAATGAGGATCTTTGATATGATCTTATATGTGACATTGCATAAATCAATGGGTCGAAATTCATTCATACCAGTGGGGGATATACCTTTGGTATAAGGCAAAGATTTGTATGATTCATGGTTTCATCGAAACCATCCTCAGCACAGAATCTGCGCACCTCCTTCATGATATCCTCTTTCACCACATCCCAATGTTGATGGTAGAAGATTGCAGAAAACCCATCCGGTCCTGGGGCTTTATGAGGCCCTATCTGAAAAACTGCATTCTTAATTTCTTCATCTGTAATATCTCGTACAAGATCTTCATTCATCTCTATACTAACGCGTTGAGTGAATCCTTGGAAAACACCGGGAAACTGTCTACTGATGTTCTCTTGGGATGTATACAGCTTGTCAAAATAGTTTAGTGCCACCTTTGCAATATTCTTATGTCCTCTTTGGATGACACCATATTCATCTTGGAGAGAAGTTAACGTACTCTTTATTCTTCTGGTACGTGAGACAGAGTGAAAATAGCTAGTATTCTTATCTCCTGCTCGTAACCACATGATACGACTCTTTTGCTTCCAGTAGATTTCCTCATCTAGATAAGTCTGGTTGAGATCTTCCTTAATCATATTTGTTTCCTCTGTCGTTGTAGAGATAGAGCTCATTGCAGTATCGAGCTTAGTACGTAATATTCTGATTTGTTCCTCTGCATTTATCCGATTATTCCTCTTCCATTTTGAAATATGCTGTCGACATCTGCTGATACGATGCATAAGTGGTTGATGAATAAAACTTGATTGCCCAGAACCTTTCCAACCTTTAGAGACAGTATCATTGAATCCTTCTTTATCAAACATACGACTATCATAGCGAAAGCCTCTTCTAGGTTGTTCCCTATCCACTGATAAGTATGTCACCAGTGGACGATGATCAGATTCACCCAGCTCCAGGAAAACTGTTTCAGATGAAATAATTATTTAATAAATAATAAAACATAAATTTTTATTTTTATTCTTTTGAATTATACGTTTTTGAATTCAAACTTTTTATAATTTTTTTTCGAAATTTTTTGGAAATTTTGATATTTTTATCAAAATTTTATTTTGATACTCGGAAATTATTTTTGAAACTATTTAAAAAACTTATTTAAATTTTTATTTTAAATTTTAAGTATTTATTTATTTAAATCCTTAACCCCACCCCTCAAATTTATACCATAAAGTGTATATTAGTTAACCCTATTACCTCTTTAATAAAATACTTTGTTCATTTTGACTTTTGGGTGCTATATTTATAATAAAACTTTTTTTGTCATCCTAGGAAATTTCTCTATTATTTTTTTATCTAATTAGATTTTTTATATCAAAGATAAGGATATTTATTTCTAAAACAGTTAGCCCAATTAAGAAGAATCAAAGATAAATAAACTTACTTTTTTCTTTTAAATACTTTTGTTAATCACTTATAAAAAATAACTATATGATATTTTTTTATAAAATATGATTTTCTTTGTTTGTTTATTATGTTATGTAATATTTTTATAATATGATTATGTTTATTTTATATTAAAGTAATTTTGTTGGATTATTGTTAAATTTGAATGATTGGATAACATTAGTAAACAAGAAAAAATAAAAGATATTATTATTAATTAATGATAAATTAGAGATCAGATATATTTGGAGTATTACATTTTCAAAGAAAAAACGAAGCAAATCATTAGAATAAATGTTGATTTTTTTTTATTCATTCTAAAAATTGTAATCTTGAAGAAAAAAATGAAATCAACTATTAAAGATACCCTTAGGAGATTGCAAGTAAGTAAAGATTATTTATTTTCAAAACTGCATGTATGGAATTGAGTAATTTACTTTTGATTAATTAATTTATTTTGTCGTGTAACGAATTTTTGGTAAAAAGAATGGAAATCCACATCGAAGGATACTCTTTTGTTACTTTTCATGTATGTTATTTTTTTTTGTGCATGAAATATAGTGAACTATCATTGAATTCTTCTTGTGCAGTTTGTATATGTGTTATTACTAGATCTTTATTCACCACTTCAACATCCAATTTTGGTGTAGCATTTGTGTTGAGATTTTTTATTTCGAATACATTTCTAGGTATTGTGGATGCGTCTTCGTGTTGGTGTTATGCCACGATCAATAAATTTAGTATTTAGGTTGTTAACATGCATGTTAATTCGTTGATGTCATGAAATATGAGATAGATAAGTTGATCAAATATTTAAAGTTGTTTTATTTATTTGTAGCACATGGCTGTTGGTAAGTATGTAGTCGATGTTGTATTCCTAATAGAGGGATGTTGCAAATTCGAGTTGGATATGATTTTTGTGTTTGGCTTGTCGGAGTTAAGGATGGGCACGGATCGAATATCTGGATTTTCGGAGATATTCATGATTCGATCTGTTTCGTCTGAATAATCAATTATACGATTCGATTCGATATGTAGATATCCGGATATTCAGAAAATTTTAAATCTTAAGCGGATATTCTAACCCGTCCGTACAAATAAAATTAAACTTAAACAAAAATAAGAAATCCAAAATAATATAAGATAATTATATTTTTACAAAAATAAAACATTGTTTAATTTAAAAAAATATATATAATGACTAATATAATAAATTTAATAAAAAAATTATTGTGAAACTTATATAAAATATAAAATTTGGTATATATGAAATTCTTTAAATATATGTATATATATACATATAACTGATCAGATCATATATATGTTTCGAAACATATTAGTATTTATGATTAGGTTTGTTTTTTATGGATATTGTATATTAGTACATTAGTATTTGCGTTGCTTTGTAAATTTACGGATATCCGAATATTTTTATTCGAATCGAAACGAATAACGAATTGAATCAAAATTTACAGATATTTTGCTTAGCCTTAGTTGCAGTAATTATGTGGTAGTTCATTATGTAATGTATGAAATTCATCTAAAAACGGGGTATGTATAACATGGAAAAGGGTTGATGGTTTTCTATATTTTGTGTGTTTTGGTCAGATGTGACTTAATAATTAATATACAAGAGAGGTTTCACACATGGTATCAGTTATCTATCAATGTGGTTTATCTTCTTCTTCTTTTTCTTGTCTGATATTATGTGAGTGAGTGGCTAAAACT
>CAJHQP010004196.1:0-58132 GCA_905132765.1 Moricandia arvensis | reverse complement strand
GCTACAGGTTACACTTGTATGACTGGTACAACTAACAAGAATTCTTTTACTGCTATGTGTATAACTTGTATTGCGGGTACAACTACAAAGTGGTGATGTTGTTTATTATGATTTTTCAGGTAACTATGCATAATAACTGAGGTGTTGTGATATATTTTGATCAAGGGGGTAGTTATTCAGATGTTGGAGATGAAGTTCGATGGAATCGTTGAGACCGACATATTTCTACCTTAGTGTTGAAGAAGAGAAGTTATGAGGAGGTGACTTATTTTCACTTGGTTGATAGAATAGGCAAGAAATGAAGATTGATGTTGATGCGACTAGGATTCAACTGAGTTACTTTCCGCCGGTAATGGATCATAAGAGGCCATATTATATCTTCGATGATGAAGATGTATTAGGATATTTATTAGAAGTTGAAAAAGTCAGGGGAGTATTCTCTTGCACGTGGACCTCACAGAATCTGTCTCACAAAACCAAAGTAATGAGATGTCTTCTAGGAATGAGGATATTCAGAGTGATGGCAGAGCTACTAATGATATGGTCGGTCTTAAAGAATTGACGATTATTCCTCATATTGAAGAAGATGTGATTGAGCAAATCGCTGAAGTGGGTTATGAAAGGATGATAGAGAGCAGTTGGCGGTTGTTACAGGAGACGGAATACCAGTTGTACATTTAGAATGGGATGATGGTATTGACATGGTTTTGCACCAAGAATTTGAAACTAAGCATGAAGTGAGGGATTTAGTGGACAGAGCTGTGCATAAGAATTATTTTGAGGTTGATTTAGTGAAGCCGACGCCTCAACTTTATGTACTAAAATGTCGCGGGGTTGGTTGTAAATGGTATTTACGAGCCGAAAAGTTGAAGAACTCGAATTTTTTCACTATAAGGACATATCAGAAGATACATACTTGTACTCAGATAAATGAAAGTGCAACCATGAAGGGGGAAAGAGGCACATCAATCTTGATTGCATCAGTGGTGTATGCTGATTATCCAGGAAAACTCAAGACTTCAGCACCAAAAGATCTCATAGATTTGGTTAAGCACAAACTGGGTGTAAAGGTTTCATATTCTACGGCTTGGAGAGGAAAATACAAAGCTTTCAACGATGTGCGTGGTAACCCAACAGAGAGTTTTGCTAGACTACCCTCTTACCTGTACATGTTAGAAAGTTTGAATCCAGGTACTGTTACCCGCTTAGTAGTGGATGAGAAGAATCAATTCAAGTATGTGTTCTTCGCTCTTGGAGCTTACATTGAAGGGCTTAAGTCCATGCGGAAAGTGATAATTATGGATGGAACTCACCTGAAGGGTGTTTATAAAGGCGTGTTGCTTATTGCCACAGCTCAGGATCCAGATCATCATCATTATACCCTCGCGTTTGCTATAGTAGATGGTGAGGAAAATGAAAGTTGGAGATGGTTTTTGAGTATATTGAAAACCTTGATACCAGATGATCCCCAGCTTGTATTGTGTACTCATAGAAAGCAAAGCATCATCAAGAGAGTACACGAGGTCTACCCATTGGCGATCCATGGATATTGTATATATCACTTATCTAACAATGTGAAAGGAGCATGCAGTCATGTTAGAAAAAATGTGGTCGCCAAAAATTCAGGAAAATTGCTGGTATTTACACAGAGAGAGAGTTTAGAAGAAAATATAATGATTTCAGGAGAATGTGTCCTCAGGCTGCGGACTATCTGGATGAGAGTGTTCATGAGACCAAATGGGCAAGATTTCAATTTCCGGGAGCAAGGTACAACATAGATACTACCAATATTGCTGAATCTATGAATGGTGTTTTAAAGGAACAAAGGAAGTATGCGTTGTTGCCATTGATAGATGAGCTTGTGGGGAAGATTATAGAATGGTTTAACAAATACCGACAGATTTCTATAGGTGTACCACAGACCCAGAAGCTTGTCCCACGTGTGCATATTGAATTGCATGAGAATTGTCCGATTGCAAAAACACTCTCTGTGGAGGAGCTAAACACATTTGAACGTCTCTACAATGTTACTGGTAATGACGGGAAAAGATATTTGGTTGATCTGATCAACAGAAGATGCTATTGTAGGCATTTTGATATTGACCGGTATCCATGTGTGCATGCACTTGCTGCTATCGTAAAGCATGGAAGAACTTCAAAAGATGAGACACTGGAGGATTTGGTTGAAAAGTATTGTGACAAGTATTACTGGATGGAGCAGTGGACTTTGGCATACTACATGACAATTTATCCCATGCCTCATCATTCATCTTGGCAAATTCCTCATGAAATACAATCTCAGGTTGTTTACCCGCCATATGTGGAGAAAAAGAAAGGAAGATTACAAGTTACCAGATTTCCATCTGCAGGAGAATACCGTAGGATGAGAAAGAAAACATATCCACTATTCTCGGAGTGGCTTGGTCACAGCAGCGACAAAGATGGCAGTGACAACAATGACAGCGACTACGAAGAAACAAGTAAAGAAACAAGTGAAGAAACAAGTGAAGAAAGTGACAACAATGGAAATGACAATGGGGGCAATGATGAATGAGTCCATTCCTACTTATGTTCTTATATGTGTTGTGGAACTTAATTATGTGTTAGCATGCTATTTTATGTTGTTTCTGTCAGGTACAACTGGTAAAAATTTATATATCATAATAGTCATGTTTATGTGTTGTAAAACTAGTACAACCGGTATTATTGTAAAACGTAATACTAGTACAACTGGTACTATTGTAAATATAATACTAGTACAACGGGTATTACTGTAAAACGTAATACCAGAATAACTGGTACAACTATAACTAGTGCAACTGGTACAACTGTACAATTATGAAAAAAATGAATTCTATTTGGTTTCCAATTGAAAATAATAATAGACTATACAAGTTTAAAGGCTCTTAGGATGGTCCATCTTAATTAATGCTCAGCTTCTTACCAAAATTTTTTTCACAAGTATTACACAATCACATAAACTTCTATAATATACCTTATACTCTAAAGGTTTGTTTACTAGTTTGTTCACTATATTTTTTAAAAACATACACCAAATGTATTTTACCAAAATAAAAGATTCAATTATATTTGGTTCCAGATATGTTAATATTTAAAGGTTGAACAACTGAGTTATATGTATTTAATTTGAGGTACAACTTAAATATTCAAATTTTCAACCAAAATACAACTATGTACAAATTTGTACAACTAACTGCTTGGTACAACTATATATACGGTTGTACAACTAAAATACTCGTACAACTACATGTTATTAAGTTTTTCATGTTTTAGTTGTTTATCACATTTTAAACGTGTTGCACGTTCTAAAATGATAGATAGTCTAGTTGTACCAGTTGTACTTGTCAGAGTAATTTTGTCATAGTTAACATAGTTGTACACATACAATAGCAACAACAAACACATTTTGAAAATAAGCACATTGGTTACTTAAGTTTTACACATACAATAACAACACAAGTTTTAAGTTTCACAAACATAAGTCTTAACTTTAATCCTAACTTTAAGGATACCCTAACTTCAAAATACAAAACAACACATAGATTACTTTTCAACAAATGGGGATTTCTTCAAATGAGAAGGCTTTGAGAACCTCTTCGGCCTTATCAAGGCATCCACATCCTCCTCTGAATCTTCTGCAACATCCTTCTCCATTGCTTCCTTCTCCTTTGCTTCCTTCTCTGCAGCTTCTTTTTTAGCCTTCTCCTGCGCTTCCTTCTCTTCAACCTTTTCTGCAGCAGCTGCCATAACTTCAAGTGTTAAGTGCAATTCCTCATCGTCCTCTGTGATATAACCACAAAATCAAAACAACAATCACAATCACAATCACAAACACCACCACAAACACAACATAATAAAAATAAAATACATTACCTTCCACTGCCTTCTCTTTCTCGGGTTCATCCTCAGCCTCTGTCTCTTTCTCGGGCTCAAACTCTCCCTTTGTCTCCTTCTCGGGCTCAATATCGCCATCTGTCTTCTCGGGCTCAATATTGCCATCTGTCTTCTCGGGCTCAATATCGCCATCTGTCTCTTTCTCGAGCTCATACTCGTCCTCCTTCTCGGGCTCATCCTCGTCCTCCTTCTCGGGCTCTTTCCATGTGCCATTTAAAATAATGTTAACATTAAAACAATGGAAATACTAAGTATTTGTATGAGTATTACAAGTTGTATACCTTTCTGTTGGCCTCTAGACGGTTCACCGGTGACAAAATGATCACCGCCAAAAATGTAGTCATCCATATTCTCAAATCCGTCCCTCACATTGTGGTCCTCTTCCATAGTTTTAATTCTTGCTTCCAACTGAGCAATCTTATCATCCCTAACCTTCAACTCTTTTTTCATTAGGTTGGTCAACCTCGTTTCCAAACTCTCAACTCCTGCCTTTGTTTCCTCGCACACCCTTGGACCCTCAGGTTCTTCAAAGATCCTCTCAAGCTCAGGTTCTTCCTTTCTGGTTTTACAATCCATCATGTAAAGATCTTCCCAAAGAATCTTTACTCAGTCGACAACATTGATCTTGTTCCAACCGTCCACAATTGGGTCATGCTTCTCCCCATCATCTTTCAGCTCAAAATCATCTCATGAACCTTCATCAAAGATCTCCACCAACAGATCTAGCTCAGCTCCTACTGGTTGCAGAACATTGCAAATTTCCTGAAAAAGTAACCAACAACAGACATTAAGTTAAATATCACGACTTAAACAAAATGACACGAAATTACTTCAACTATGTCACATTTGTTTGTCCAAGCTTATTATATATCTCTTCTAACGCATATCCAGACGTCCCATTTGCTATGAACCTCGACTTACACATTCTTGGACAACCACCATCAACTTCTTCAACATCTTCTCTAAAATATCCCCTCAGCAATGGTATACTTTCAAACGCCAATATCTGCACATTTAAAACCAACATTTTATTTAAAAATATTATATGTATAAACCCAAGAAATGTCCACTTATTACCTCGTGTCGCAGAGGGCATTAAGATAGTTGCGACCTCCAATCATTCAAGGAATCACAAACTTCCAAAGATCACTCTTTTTCTATAGTGTAATCCTCTACTTTAGCTTTTCTCTGATCTGATGGAACTTACGCTCGATCCCCTCGTCTGTCTCTTTGCTTTCTCTGAAAAACATCAATAACTGGTGGGCTCAATAAGCTTCATTGAAAGGCATGTTCACATAAATCCTCATCATTCTCTTGGTGAAACTATGCAGCTCTTTCTCATTTGCTTCTTTTGTTAGACGCTTAGCAAACTTGTTCTTTTTTCTCTTAGAAACTTGTTCCTTTGTAGCCTTGTCAATGATAAAAGTGATAAATGTTAAGACCTATCACTTCTCAACACTTTCCCTCAAATTTGGGATTGAGTCTAGGAAGAACCAAACTTGGACAGTTTATAGCTTCTTTATCCGGAACAACACACCATTGCAACCTCTCTTCTAAATTCGCCACCTTGATGGAATGTTGGTAGATACCTCACTTACTTCCTCAACCACCTCACAATTGAAGCCACTTTGATGGAATAGCCTTCTTCTTCACACAACCAAGACTTCTCTGGACAGCATATTACCTAAACACGCCACTGCTTAGACCTGGTTGGCTTCTTCTTCTGTTGCTTGCAATGGAATCCATGAACTGCCTGATAGCTCACTTAACTTCCCTCCTCAAGCTTGGATTGAGTCTAGGTCCAAGCTTGCAGTGAGCTTCAGTGCGTCTTCAAACCAGTGGAACATCACCGCATTTGTAAAAACTCTCCACTGCACACAATGGGCAAAACCTTCCTCTTTCAACCCAGATTGATGATGAACAATGAACACCTCCTGAAACCTTACTCAAACTCCAGAAAAGATAAGACATATAGCATTGTGATCAATCTTTGACTAATCAACAAGTTTGATTTTGAATGTCACAAGCATTGCAACATATTAAATCAAGGCATTATCAAGACCTTATATTTGCAAGCTACCTCTCTAAATACTAAGTAAGATCTTATAAGATTCAAGACAAAGCATTTAGGCAATTTTAAAGATCCTTAAACAGCAACTTAGACATGGATCTCGATGCATCAATACAAGGCAGCAACAAGACACAATGCAACAACCTTAAGTCAAATTCTGTTCATGAATGCAAGCAGGTTTAGACAACTTCTAACTCCCTAACAAGCAACATTAGAACCAGGGTCAAGCATTTTAAAAATTCTCAATCATCAAACATGACTCTTTAGGCATCATGTGACAGATTCTAAATCATTTTCATTTCATTTAGCAATTTTAAAGCATATCCTCGGGTTTTAATTCATACCACAACACAACAATCAGTTTCTAAAAAACTCAAGCTTTATACAAGAGAAATAGTTTTCCTTACGGCCAAGGAACTAGTGTTAGTTCCTTGAATCTCCATAGTACACGGTTAGAACATGAGCTGTTGGTGTTGACCCCAACATCTCCTTCTTCCGCAGACCTTCCTCTTGAACCCTCCATGTTAAAGACCCCACCTTTCTTCTGTTTCAATCGCCACACCATGTACAAGTTGAAAGCTTTCCATTATCTTCTGAATAATGCACAGAAAGTGCTAAGATTGGTTTGTTGAAGAGGGTAGCTAATCAGCTTCACAACCTCTATTTGTAAGGACCTTCTTTCTTCAAAACGGACATGAGAGAGCATGAGGACCAAGAACATCTTCTGGATACGCCATGGATGAACACACCTTCTTCTTGAAGAGATTGAACATCCGGCTGGACAGAACTTCTTCTCGGTTTGGAAATGACATGGGAGTGAGCTTTGAGCTTAGCAGAAGCTTGAACCAAGTTCAGATGAACCTGACTTTAATACCATAAAATGTTTCAAAATATCTCTGGTTTTGTATGTGAAGGAGCTCAAATGGAGCAAGAGGAGAGCTTGATGGCGATTTGAGAGAGAGATTAAATGGATGAGACTTTGTGGTTTTGACTAAGGAGATTGAGAGATTAAAGAGACTAGAAAGACTAAGAGACTAAAGACTCGTGAAGAAGAAAAGTGGAAACCCCCTTGCTTGATTAACATTAACCAAAGAACATACAGGAGTATTTATAATCTTTTACAACTTTTAAAATCAGAACCTAAATCTAAGGGATGATAAATGCTTGAAGGATGGAAGCCTAGGATTGAGCTTGGGCTGGTCAAGGTGATCTTGGTGATGGCTTCTGATTGGTTTTCTAGAGCTGGTGCATGGTCTGATTGGCTGAGCATAGGCTCCTCTTAATCTGGACACAAAGGTGGCTAGATACATGGTCAAGGCTGCTCTTCCTTTACAGCCAGAGACAATTGTCATAGACCACTCCCTCTCTCTTCTTGCTTATCCATAAACGGTCACAAGGCTTCTCAGATAAGACATCTTGCGCTCTAAGTTTGCACATCTTCAAAACTGGTCGATTCGACTAAGTTTGGTACGGTTGCTTGCCGTACGGTTGCTTGCCGTATGGTTGCTTGACGTACGGTTGATGGTACAGACCTCATGTACCTCACCCTATTTTTGCACATCCTCTCCTGTCTCCAAATGTCGAACCAGATTCTATTTGGGCCGCCTTAATTTTGCACGGTCCATACAAAGTATGTACCGTCTGTACAGGTGGTCGCCCTATTTTTGCACCAACTCCCAAACTTCTTATTTGGTCGAACCAGAACATGTTTGGGTCGACCTCGGTCCATACGGTCTGTACGGTTCCGTATCGTCCATAATTTGGCTCGCCCTATTTTTGCACCATCATGCAAATCTCTCCAAAAGGTGTATAATTTCCTCTTGGACTTGACCCTAACTTTGTATAAGCTTCAGGTCTCTTCTAGACACCTTTAAACACTCCTTGAGCCTTTCCAGAACATTCCCGAATGTCTTGCCCTAACTTTGCACAAGACCCAAACTCAACCCAACTCTTCCTTAGGCTCCATTTCTTTTCTTAAGTTAACAATCATTATGTGCCATGTTCTGACGTTTGTGGGAATTGAGAGTTGACAAGACCTAAATGTGATCTCGTCGGTGGAACTAGATTAGTTTGCCATCACGTGCTTGTATTGATGTCTATGGAAACAAGATCTGATGTCTCTAGAATCTGTAGAGTTTCCAAGGCATATTGTATCTGGAATTTAATGAGTTCACCACTCCGAGTTTATCATCGGGATAAAAACGTCGATGGGAACTAAGTGAGTTTACCATCGCATAACTATTATAAAGTCTGGCTGATCTGATGTCTATAGAAACCGTAGAGCTTCTCAGGACATAATTGTGACAGGGTCAATGGGAACTAGATGAGTTCACCATTACGAATTTGTGTACAAAGAAGGAATAAGTGTCTAAAAGGAAATTGTGCAAAGGATCAAGTGTGTGATCCGGGAAAAGAATGTTTGTAAGGATCAAGAGTGTGATCCAGAAGTGTCAGTAAGGATCTTAGAAAATTATGTGACAATCAAAGTGATCGAGAAACGGTGATGATCAGAGAGATCTAGGAAACAACTGTAAGGATCAAGTATCCTAGCATTCGGAGTTGGTCCATTCTAATGAAGAATCGTAATATGCTAAATCAAACAGTCAAGTCAAGAATAAAGTAAGACTAATTTGGACGAAGTCTGGGAATGACTAAGATTAAGTCAATGAGTGACTACAATCTGCTAAGAAAGAAATCTTGACAACCTAACGAAGGTAGTGAGTTAAGACTTTGAGAATTGAGGTAAACCAAAAAAACATTGTTGGAGTCAAATGTCCTTGTCAACGTGTCTTTGAACATGATGTGGGAATCAAATCCACTGCTCATAAATGTCCAATCTCATTCAAGACCAGCTCACATCCAGGAAATTCTCTACATGAACATGAAGCTTCTGGAAGGTTTAAGCTATTCAGAATTATTCAGAGTGCTTCAAAATACAAAGGAGACAAGACTTACCATATTTGGACTCAGATGAACCTAGACGACATCAGCACTATGGTTCGTTTTAGTCAGCTGGATTTACCCAACAACAGGCCACCTCTTAAGCCTCCTTATCAGCTACTAAGGATGTGAATCCAAGGAATTAAAGGTGTGGTCAATATTCTCCTTAATAAGCTGATTTCACTCCCTTGAGATTAGCCTTTTGACCAGCCAATTTATTATTTCTTTTTAATATGATTTTTGCTTAATTTTATCTTCTCATTCATATCTTTTGACTGCAATAACTATGTACACAAGCTATATATAAAGCTCCTCTCAACTCATTGTAGAATCAGACTTGATTATTGAATAAAACATAGTTTTCTCTTTTAAAGCTTTTATGCTTGTTTCTTGTTTCTCTATGTTTATAAGGTGGATTCCTTAGGCTAGGAAACGTGTGAGTCTCTGTCTTTGTGTGGATTCACTTAGACTTAGGCTTGTGATTTGTATCAAAGGCCATCCACAGCCTTTGTGGTGCTCTTCGACCCACCATCATCATAATATTTATCCATTAGCTTGAAGATATGTTCATCCAATAGTTTTATGAAGCCTTTGATAGCTTAGGCTTGTATCATTTTTGGTATCAGAGCTAAAAGCTCCTATAATCTATCTTTTTGTTTTTGTTTTGTTCTTCATTTGATTCTCAAAAAAAAAACTTTTACATCTTTCTTTCTTTTCTGTTTTGTTTTTCTAAGTTTCTTTCAAGAAAAAAAGCACATGAAAACCATCCCAGCTACAGAAACATGGCGAGCCATCCTTGGAGTATTTTAAAGCAAGAAAATTATTATTTTGCAGGAGGAACAGGCCCTGATGAGTACTTTGAATGGGAGCAGAAGATGAACGAGCTCTTCTATTCTTGCGGCTGTCCAGATTTTGAGAAGGTGTACATTGAAAACTTAGACGGATACGAAGGAAAGAATGAACGCAAGCAATACTAAGAAAAACTACTTGTATATTAAGAATCTCTTAAACAATCTCCCTAGATCTGTTTAATCCGATTTACTCAACATCACACACGATTTGAGACAGACCAATTCTTAATCTACCTGAGGCACACTTGTCGAGATGTTCTCACCAATTGCCCTTACAATGATCACAGTTCAGAACAGGCTCTGGAACTCGATAATGATCTCTAACAAAAACCGTAACTAATCGAAATGCCCTAATCCCCTATATATACTCAACTCTGTTTATCTTGTGATAGGCATGAATCTCCAAAATCTTCTCGTTTTCCACATGGAAAATCCTCCTAGATTCTTGGGTCTCTATCTTCGACTAACGGCTTTCGCTCAGCTTATCCACACTGTGTAACTCTCATTACTTAGTGTGTGACACAAAGACCAAACACATGCTTACTTACAATGACTCCATCATGCGTAACACAAGCCACCACTTGTGTAACACACTGAAGCACACGACACTCAAACCACTGAGCTTTCATACATTGCAGCCGATCAACTCATCAACCAAGCTCAACACTGGTGGAGCCAATCTACTGCAAAAGGAAATCATTGTGGGTATTCTCGGGAATCAACTTGGGATGAGATGAAAAATCTGATGAGAAAACAATACATCCCACGTGATCATAATCAAGAAATCCAGAGGCAGTTTAGTACACTTTTCCAAGATGATAAGACGGTCATGGAGTATCTCAAGCAATTCAAGTATCTTCGCATTCTGCTCAATACAGGAGTAAGCAATGAGAATGTCATGGACCAGTTTGTTTATGGGTTGAGAGGTGAGATACGTGTGCACATACAAGGGTACATCTGCAATGGTTTAGAAGAGCTGGTCCAACTAGCTGTCCGAATTAAGCATGGAAACAAAGAATCTGAACCGATTGATCCACCAGATGAGTCTCCTTTGCCAACAGTTACCACTGAAAAGGAGGAGACATCAGAAGAGGTCCAGCAACATTCAAGGGACACCACTATGTCGCATGAACAAGTTTTGAGGACAAAACTTTTTCAAGGAGGAGGCTATGATGTGGGCATCATATCCACTGCTCATAAATGTCCAATCTCATTCAAGACCAGATCACATCCAGGAAAGTCTCTACATGAAAATGAAGCTTCTGGAAGGTTTAAACTACTCAGAATTATTCAAAATACTTCAAAATATAAAAGAGAAAAGACTTACCATATTCAGATCATAAATGTCCTATGGTTTGTTTTATTCAGCAGGATTTACCCAACAACAGGCCACCTCTTAAGCCTCCTTATCATCTACTAAGGATGTGAATCCAAGGAATTAAAGGTGTAATCAATATTCTCCTTAATAAGCTGATTTCACTCCCTTTATATTAGCCTTTTGAGCAGCCAATTTATTCTTTCTTTTTAATGTGATTTTTTCATAATTTTATCTTCTCATTTATGTCTTTTGACTGCAATAACTATGTACATGAGCTATATATAAAGCTCCTCTCAACTCATTGTAGAATCAGACTTGATTATTGAATAAAACATATTTTTTTCTTTTAGAGCTTTTATGTTTGTTTCTTGTTTCTCTACGTTTATAAGGTGGATTCCTTAGGTTAGGAAACGTGTGAGTCTGTCTTTGTGTGGATTCACTTAGACTTAGGCTTGTGAGTTGTATCAAAGGCCATCCACAGCCTTTGTGGTCCTCTTCGACCCATCATCATCATACTATATATTCATTAGCTTGAAGATCTGTTTATCCAAGAGTTTTATGAAGCCTTTGATAACTTAGGCTTGCATAAGAACACCAAGAGATTGCTTGGAAGAAATAACTACTATACTAAGTGAGTTGGTGAACAAAACCGCTATTGTGAGACTGAATAATGTTAGAGGAACCAAAATGATAAAAACAATAACTAGGATCAAATCCAAATTTGATTGAGATCAAGAGTTTTGAATATAAAATCGAAGAAGTCTATAAAACGGCAATGGTCGAAGGATCAAAAGTCTGAGAACTGAGTTAAGGCAAGCAGATGGAAGAAGTCAGGAAATGATCTGAGGAGATAGAACCATGTTCTATTGACCGTTAAATTCGAGGAGAAATTGACAGTTGCAGCAGCTGCGTTCAGTGGACTGAGCTAGAGCAGCCTAAGGACGGGTTTAGCTGGATTGATCAGACAAGCTAATTAGTGTTAGGCTTGTCGTTTAGATAATATTGGTCGAATTAGGACAATATTGTTGGATCCAGACATAGCGGTTGAACTTGTAAGACAAACATGGCCGGATTCAGAGAATACAGACAGTCATCCGAGATCAATTAGTTAGTGCATGAACTAAGTAATATACATTTTGGTAGGAACGGCTACTAAGTCAAACATATACTGATTTCCTAAGGAAATAGGCAGAAAGAGTTAGGCATCAATTATGGAGCAGTTACTCACAAATCCTACATCTTAGACACTTGCAAACTTGATCCTTACAATCCTATAAACTCCCGAGCAATCCCCTACATTTTGGACTCGACCAAGTAAAAAGAAAAGTAACAAGGTGATGATATTCATTGTGTTACAGATGAAAAAAAAAATTTTAAATTCCTAACTAAAATTCAGCTCTCTTATGAACCTGGATTTTGAATATTAATCACAACATGTTTTGGTAACGTAGACTCTAATTGCAGTGCACTATAAGTAGGGGTGTCAAAATTAGTTATAACTCAAGAGTTGGCCCAGCTTAACTCGATTTTTCATGAGTATGAACAATGTTTTTGAGGCTCATGTAATAACTGAGCTTAACGATCGAGCTAAAATTAGATCACGAGTTAAATGAATGATCTTTAATGAATATGAACCAACTCATGAGCTGGTTGTTTATATATATATATGGATGATTTTTATTTTTCTTGAGTATTAAGAAATAGTTTCTATATTAATCGTATGTATTTTCTAAAATTAAATGTAAAACCAAAAAGTTTTAAATATATATAAAATATAAAAAAAATATTGTTATCGGTCTTCATATCATATATAAATGAATTTAAAACAACAAAATCATTAGATTCTCATTTGCAATATATCTCTTTATGATTTGAATTGATAGACTTTGAAGATGAATCATCTTAGGACTCTTATGTGAAATAGATTTTTGGATAACCATTTTAGTTTCGATTTAATTTATTATTAGGTGTTAGTTTTATTTAGTATTTAATATTAATGTTTTGGATTATTAATATGCAAAATTTTAAACTATATTATAAAAATTATTTATTTATATTTGATTTTATTATTATTTTTAAATTTATTTTTATATTTGATTGTGAGTTACCTCATTTAATTCATAATCTAGATAATCTGAGTTCAATTTTATATTTAAATCATAATCTAGATAATCTGAGTTCAATTTTATGACTTATAAAAGACTCATTTTTTATGACTTATAAAAGACTCATTCTCACTATGAGCTAAGCTAAATTGAGCAAACTCATTTAAACATCCCTAACAGCAAGAAAAACGCTAGCTGATTTGGTACTAATGTCTGCGTGGAGAAATTCTGAATAGTTGGAAATCTCCCAGTAGTTAAGGTTTGATATTCAGCAATAAAACAGTTCTCACAAGCTCAATGGTCTTTGACAAGACCAAGATTGTTTACAATTTTAGGAGAAACGTTGGTGAAACAGAGTAACAAATTACTGATCATCACCAAAATCTTCATCCTCATCTTTGATCTTAACGTCAGCGTCTTCTCCAAACTGAATGCAGACATCAATCTGGGACAAAACATACTGAATACTGCCCAAAGAAAACATTTTCGATATTAGCTTTTGTATTTGGATAAGAGTTGACAGGGAGCAAATTTGTATATTACCTTCGTTCTTTCCTTATGTCAAGGGGTATGAAATTCACCATCCCATATTCTCCCACCTAATAATAACCACCACATCCAAAAACACAATCATGAAAATCAAACTAGAAACTTGTTTTATGATCAACATTTGATTAAAACCATATTACATACCATCTCAATCAGGGCTTTGTTCAATTTCGCATATCGAGGACCCATCTTTTGGTTTAGCTCTGCCAACAGTGTGCGTGGCTCCGGATCCAAGTAGCTAAAGTCATTATAAACCCAACGCAAAATTTACTTAACTCGAAACAGCAACGATGGAAAACGAAAAAGAAAGGAATCTATACTTATCAATGTTGCTTTTATCCTGCAAGAGATCCATCTTTGAGAGGATGTTGATGTGTGGTAATTCAAGTTGGATCATTGCCGAGAGAGACGACATGCAACCGCTAATAAACTTGGTGACATCTGTTATGAACTGCTCCAACAAGATATATTAACGCAAAATGGTTTTTAACTACAATAGTAGTAGGTAGACAAAAAGAATCAGAAGTTGATATAAAACCTGTGAATCAAGCAGATAAACAACACAGACGTTGAAGTTCTTCTGTTGCAAATGCGCCACAAAGTTCTTGAGCACAGGAACATGTGTGAACAGTTCTATCTGGCCTATTAACAGCATACATAATACAAGAATAAAGAGATTAAAACACACACTTGAGATGCTTCAAATTCGCCAACACAAACTATAAAAAAGATCAGACATATACACTTATTGATCATGTATGCACCTGGACAATCAAATATAAGGTAATCATCATCCCTGTAGTTCTCCAATTCTTCATCCACCCAATCATGTAAGCTATCCTCAAGGTATCTATGGATTAAAAAGTTAAGGTTTCTCCATGCAATTTTCCAACATATAAAGGCAACAGCATTAAGATAGGAGGTAGTAAAATTCTCATTTTATATCTATGTAACTACAAAGAGGATACTCCATGCAGTACATGAGGGCACCATTAGGACCAAGCCCAAGCTCCTCCATTACATCTTCCAAAGAAACAAGTTCTCTTATATCTGCAAACAGCAAAAAAAAAAAAAAGGAAAAAAGGAAAAAGGTATTAGCTTTAGTGAAAACAAGAAAGTAGGAGGCAGTAAAACCCCAAGGGACTGATTGAATAACTCACCCATAGCCACAGGGTAATTAAAGATTTCAGCAGCAGGATCCAAGTTAACAACATGCATTGTTCTGCCGACGGTTTCACAGTGTTCATACAAAGATGAACAATAAGTTGACTGATCCAAAGAAAATCCCCCCCAAAAACGCATTAGACAAAAAAAAATCTCACTGTTATTACAGAACAAAATTGACATGAGAAGACCATATAATGACCTTTCCGCTGCCTGCTGGACCGATAACGAGCTGAGCGTAACCCATTGTAACAAAGCAAAAATCTTCCAGAAAAAAAAAAAACTTAAATAGAGCAAAGAGAGTGAAGGATTCTAAAAGATGCAAAGATGGCGACTGATATATAAGCAATGCACCAAACCCCTAAACCGAACAACACACTCAGAATGTCGCATGAACCCATAGACCAGAAGACATCAACAGACACATCTCAGCACCTGAAACAAGGAAATATTAGAATCGATCACACCAAAAAAGAATATGATATGGCTAACACCGAAAACATCAAAACTTATAAACTGAAAGCCGCCGACAGAAACTTTCGAACCCAAGAAACAATCACAAGCTCTGTAGCATAGTATCGAATCAGAAAGGGATTTAAATTTCACCTTTGAGTTTTGGGTTGCGTCTTCCTTTTTTCCTTTGGGGCTAAGAAGAGAGCTTCACTTTTTGATTTGGTTGGCTTTCGTAGCTCTTATTGCTTCTAAAGACTTATTTAGGGTTTCCAATGATCTTTGGGCAAATCTTTTACTTTTTTTTAAGTTTTTGTTACAAAATAAACTTTAAAAAAAATATGATTAAAATATTTTAAAATTTTAAAATTTTAAATTTTTTAATATTTATTATTATTTATTTAAAAATTTTAAATATCATTTCCAAAATCACTCCCTGTAACTCTAAACTCTAAATTTAGATTAGTTAATTCTAAGTGTATAAAAGTGTATTTACATCATTTAATAAAATCTATTTTAGTTATTTTTTTCTTTAAATACTGTTTTGCGAACAAAATTTTTTAAAATCTATCTTAAAATATATCTCATGAGTGTTTCTCCCTTCAATTAATTAATGGTTTGATTGCGCTTGGTTTGACAAAGATTTAACGTGTAACAATTACAATTGACGACACCAAAAAAGTATTGCTTTTCCCACGTGAAATAGTCAATGAAACTTGAATAATTAATTAAATAATTTCATATCATTGACCAAAGAAAAATAAATATTTTCATATAAATTTATAATAAAAAATCAATTAGTTAACACATCATATTTAATATTCTTCCCAACACTTGAATTATAAAACATTACTAGATTTGTGGTATTTGTTTTAATTTTTAAAAATCTATCCTCCTATATATTAATTAAGAAGTCATTTTAGTGATTTTGCTGACGTGTCATTCATATGAGAGCTCTCAAATTAATTGTTATAATTTGATTGGTCGATAATTTTTTATTTTTATTTATTTAATTAAATGTTTTAAAAGGAAACTAATCCTATAATTACCTAATCTAATCTATGTTTTCAAACAAACAATTAAACATCTTAAATATAGATGAATTAACATAATTCATTTATAGAAATAAATTAAATATCATAAATTGCATTATATAAGTTGATAATATACATATAAATACATATGATACTAAATAAACAATTATAAAAATGATTTAAATATATTTATATTAGTAGTGAATAAAATAAATCATAGATTTCAGAAAACTAATTAATCTAAACCTAATAATATTAATTAAACTCACTCATTTGCTATATATATATTCTAAAAATATGTCAAATATATGCGAAACAGTCAAATATATAATTTTCTATGGTAGATCATTTATTATATAGTAATTCATTTAAAACTATCATATGGTTAGTCATTTAAAATTATATTAATCAAACACATGTTTTTCCTAGACTTAGTACTCTATTAATATAATTTATATAGCTTTGATTATAATATAATTATCACGTTTAGTTTTAATAGGAAAAAAGAAAAGAGTCATAAATAAAACACGAGGAAAATAATAAAATATGATTGTTGTTTTTTTGGTTTTTATATTCTTATGATTTTTTTTGTCAAGATATATGTATTCTTTATGTTACTACAATGTGTTTTTAAAACAATTAGATAAATTGAGTAAGTAAGATCAATAAAAATTATCATTTCTACAATTGTTAAAGTCAAAGACAAAAAATATAATGTAAACTGAAAGTAAGAAAATTTTATTTAAAATTAATGAGATGTATTTTTACGGTATAAATAAACTTTTAAAATGTACAATAATAAAAAAATTAACAAATGTTATACAAATAAAACAGTTTATTTTGATTTTACAGTGTATCTCACATTAATATTAAGTATATATGCCTAATATTACCACATTACGTTATTTAAAAATTAAATATTATTTTTTCTTTTATATGTAATTAATTAATCAGATTTAATTAAAATATCTATGTTTTAAGTAGTTTAAAACAAATTAAAATAATATTTTATGCTTATTTTTAATAAAACAATTTTCTTCAATGAATTAGTGTTTGATAAAATAGTATGATGGTCGGAAATAATTTAAGGAAGAATTTGTTTGCTTAACCCATTTGAGTTTTATGTTAAGACTAAATAAAAAACGAGTAAGAAAGTGTGATTTCTGATTTGATAAAATTATGAGAGAAATTGTTTAAACTACAATTTCCTACATGTTTTGATGTTTATCGTAATCAAATTTATCTTTAATTCTAAGGAGATACACTTTACTATATATTAATTGATAAATCACATAAGTATTTTTTTTACTTATGTAACGTTAATATGTTAAGTTTTTAAAAAATAATAATTATAATTTGATGGGTTGATTACTTTTGTTAGTTAACTTCTAAAAAAGAAAAGATAACTCTAGAATTAATTAATAAAAATTACAAAAATACAAGTGATATTACAAGTAATGATTTATTGTAAAAAAATGTAGAATTAGAGAAATAGTATATATGTTTTATCAATTTTTTTTATTTTTATCAATTATTTATATATAATTAAATAAAATACTTTAATATTTTGTAGAAATAAATTTGATGGTTATGTATTTTTATATAAAATAATTAGATTTGTAGGTAAGGAATTGTTAGAACTTTTTAAGGTTTTTAAAGTCCACACAAATATATTCTCAAAAGATTTTCATGATAAAAGCCAATGATTATATTAATTTTATAGGACCTATACAAAAAAATACTCTTTTTTCTTTTAAAAATTAGAGTATTTTTGATTTTTCACGTGTTAAAATAAAATATAAAGTAATTCTAAAATCAATTATCTGAATTAGTTATAATATTGCTTTTATGTAAGAGAAAAATATTTAATGACTAAAGTTTATGTTGTTGAACTATTTTAAATTTCATTGATCTTCTAAAAATATATACTGAAGTTTCTAATTATTCAACTGTTTGAAATTAAAAATTTAAACTTTTAAATTTTTCTTTATTGTTGAGAAACTATTATGTGTAAACATAATATATATTTCTTGATATAATACAATTACCCGCAAAATTGCGGACAAACACCTGGTAATTATAAAGTTTACTTACATTTCTCCACAGCCCTCTACATCAGCAAGAAGATAAGGGCTTCTAGTGCCACGTGGCAATCATTCCTCAACCTCTTATTTCTGAAACGAAAAGCATAATATTTGGGCTGTAACTGCAAAAGATTTTTCCGATCCGTGTTGGCTAGGGTTTTCTCAACTTATGGTTTTTGTCGGTGTCTCAGTAGACGTGACCTTTTCATTTTCATTGAAGCCGATAACACCATGTACAATGGAACCCGTCTTTCTTCACCTCCTCCATTAATCCCAACATTAAACTCTACCCCTAGAATGAACCCGAGTCGAGACCTCAACCTAACTCAGTGGTTTGCAATCTTCATCTCGAACAAACACTCAAGCAGCGTTTAATGGTGAATTCTCAAGTTCTTCTTTCAGAACTGAAAGCAGGTTGGTGTAGACAGATTATTGTTACATAGTGACGTATAATATCATCACAATTAGTTTTGTGAACATCAGCGTATCCACGAGAAGTAGCGCTATCGACCCAATAAAAATATCTCTCTATCTCTCTTTCTCATCTCCGCCGGGAAAGAAGAGACCACATCGTCAGGGTTTCATGGAGGAGAGTTTCAGTCCTTGACAGGAGAATCTTTCACCATCATCCTCGACTCTTATTAATTGCATGTTTTGTATTGGTGTAGTGTCATTTAAATTGAGATTCTAAGGATCTAAATGGCAAATTCATGAAGGTAGACCAGAAAAAAACTCTCTATGTCTCTTGCAAGGTGATGTTAGACTAATGTCGTTATTTGGTGTAACTCCATATTATGTTATAGATATGATCCTAGGTTCGTGATGGGTGTGCGTCAAATACGCAGTTCTTTGGTCTAAACAGAAGCCCGCCAGACGTGGTTTATTGATTGGCTGCATTGTTTATTCTGATGAACTGGTACCGGTTAATGGTAACAAACTCTTTCAGTGTCGGAGGTAACAACACATACCAGTAATTTACATTCAATTTTCTTTATAGATTTATTCTTTTACTATATGATCGATGATTAGCATTTCCTTATTTCTTGCAACATTGACAATCTATCAATTAGTAGAAGAGTTATTTGACGTTTCTAAATTTATATGACCATATCAAACTTCTTTGAAATGATTTTATATCTTCTAGATCTTTGTTTTTAGAGGCTTTTACTCAGTGTTTAGTGTCAGTTTTTATTTCAAGTCTATGGAAATGGTTGATATTAAACTGTTTATTACTATATTGATTATATTGTGATTTTCATGTCCAAATCATGCTCCTCACTAATAGATGCAGTTTTGTTTATGCATAGTTTTTACCTTTCTTTCTAACACTATCATATGATTGATTGATATTGTGTGATTTTACTCCATAAGGTTCAATTTTCTGGCAACAAAACGGTAAAATACAATGAGAAATCTGAAAGAAAGAGAAAGAATCAGCATAGGATTAGGCTCCGCCCTAGGGAAAATGGCCGCTGAGATATGTGATCATAGAAAAGTTTCTCGAGAATTGCTTGGAGGCTTGGAGCATTCAACACCGCTTCGGAAGAATAAAGAGCTTATGATGTAGCCGCATGCAGGATCCGTGGTGATATAGCTAAGGTGATTTTTGTAAAGGAGATGATCCTTAGCATCTCCAAGAAACCTCATACTCCTAAGACTTATCTTAAGAAGCCAGTGGCTAAACCAAACAAAAGCTCAACATTGGCTCAGCTTGGTTTAAAAAGCAAGCCTAGTGACTCTAAGGCTAGAGGCGAGCTCCACCTGAGGCGTTGGCACCTTAAGGACTTGAGGCGAGGCGTTTTCAGGAAGGCAGACGCTCCACCACACTTCACACCGACTTTGCGTTATTTCAGACCTAGGGTTCAGCCGCCAACGCATTTGCAACAACTCTTTTGACAACATGGGACATGACTATTTTGGTGATGTAAGTTTCACATATGAGAAGCTTCAGATGTACACCAATCAGTTCGGGTTAACAAACTCTTTCCCTATTGGAGACAACAACATATACACGTATTTCAGCTCCAACCAGGGCAGTAATTCATTTGACTGCCCTTTGCGTTTGGGTGGAGTGATCACGATCCAAGATCTCTTCAGTTGATTATACTAGCAAATTACTGCCTTGACGATTTTAATTAATATTTGCCTTTCATGCATCTCATTATCAGTTGTTGTTGTAAAGTAACCTTTGTATCTCACCGGTTAAATGGTTCCTCTCAAGATAATTGCAACATCATGATTATAACCCAATAACTTGTATTTTAATCAGTTTCCAAATTTCGTGCTGCATAAGTAAATGAAAAAAATCAGAACTCACAGTATCTTGAAGTTTGGAAGTTTGGAATATGTGTTAAGTTTGCTGGTAGTGGGTCTGTGAACTGATTGTTTTTAGAAGTTAACTAATAAAAGTTAACAACCAATCAAATTATAATCTAATATATTAAAACAAAGTCTTATTTTTTATCTACTTATAAGTAGTCTAAGTTGGACCATTACATTTTTTAAATACCTATTTATTCTCCTACAACTAACTTAATTATTATTAAATATATATTATATCTAACCAATTATCTTAATACTTTCAAAATAAGATATCTAAAAAAGATATTTTTAAATATCTTTTCGTAAGATTAGATTTTAATAATATCTGTTAATATCTTTTATTTAAAATGTAAATATACATTTGTTTTCAAATAATAAAGTCATTATTAATATTAACTATATTTAAAAATGAAAAAATATTCATTATTAATTTATATAATAAAAAATCTATAATATTTATCTATATATAATTAATATTTATAATTAAATTACTACACCAAGTAATAAATATAAAGTAACTTAATTCATTAATTAACTATTTATAAGTTATAAAATAACATAATAAATTATATTTATGAATTTTACAACATACTTCAACTTATTAAACAATATTAAAATACGATATATGAACTAATAAATCATTTCATAAGTTAATATACATATTTAAATTAAAATATTAAAAATAATTAATATATTTCTCATGTATGAGACGAGTATAATAACAATAGTTAATTTTTATAATAATGTTGACAAAAATATAATAATAAAATAAAATTTTATGAATATTAAAAATTAAAAATTTGTATTATAATATATGAAGCAGGTTATATAAATTAATTATCTTATTTTCATAAAATTATATTAATTCAAATTTTATTTTTATTATATACACTTCAAAACAAATGTTTTAATAAAAAGATACACATGCGGATCAAAATCCATCTCACATTCATGTATCTATTTCTAATTTAGTATGTATCCTCTCGAATATTGATCCATTACGCTTACAATAAAATGATAAATTAGTTTGACTAACTTTTGTAAAATAAGAGCATAACATTCATAATATATATCCACCATTCATCTAAACATTCATAAATTAGAATACTTTAAATATGAAAATTTAAGTCAAATTGTATTACATAGTGGCCACTCATAGGTTCAATCAGTAGTCGGGTCCTAAATTTTAGCGTATTTTGCGGATTTTAAAAAAATAAGGAATTTAAAGAAAAAAAAACAAATCAGACTCCATATAAAGTCATCAGTTAGTCAGTTTAACCGCGGGTCCGGGTCGTGACCCGAAACACTGGAAGAAACGCTTCATTTGTAACATTTAAATGTAGATACATAATCAAATATGCAAATTCATTTCATATAATTTGGTTTGTGTAAAAAATAATCTCGCGCTTTGAAAGCGCGGGTCAAAATCTAGTTATATTTTAAAACTTAAACTATTAACGACATATAAGTAAAAAATACTTAAGTAACTTCTCAATTAATATATAGTAGGATTTATCTCCTTAAAACTAAGGATAAATTGGGTTAAGGTAAACATAAGATGTTTAATTATTTGTTTAGTAGTGGTTTTCTGTTAGAAACCTTAATTAATTAAATAAAAAATAAATAACCATTAGCCAATCAAATTAATTATAATAATTAATTGGAGAGCCCTTCTATGAAGGACACATAAGTAGAAATCATTTAAGTGACTTCTCAATTAATATATAAGAGGATGTGTTCAAGTTGGAAGGTCCAAATAAATAAGGAAATTTATTTTTTTTGGCCAAAAACCCTTACATTATCTCATTAAACTAATCTCAACTATTAATTGTCCCATTAGATTCATAATTTACAAAATCCCAATATTATCCTTCAATAACACAATTAACAAACTAATTGTGAAATATTGAATATATAAATTAATTAAACTAACTAAATAAAATAAAAACATTAAAAATCCCCAAATCAAGTATCCTAGTCCTAGTTGTCAAAGACACATTATCTCTCTCTCCCTCTCTCCCTCTCTCCCTCTCTCCCTCTCTCCCTCTCTCCCTCTCTCCCTCTCTCTCTCTCCCTCTCTCTCTCTCTCTCTCTCTCTCTCTCTCTCTCTCTCCCTCTCTCCCTCTATCTTCCTCTCTCTCTCTCTCTCTCTCTCTTACGTCTCGTAAGGCGATCTAATAAACCCCTAATCCTCTGTTTTGGGGATTTTCACCGATCGATCTTAATCGAATTCAAGAGGAGGTGTTGAGGAACCGATCATTCGATCAACATGGGTAACACAGATAAGCTAATGAATCAGATATCCGACCTGAAATTCAAAGTCTCTTCAAAGGCAATATGCAAGGAAGTTTGAGAAGGAAGAGAAGGCTAAGAAACTCAAGGTGAAGAAGGCAATCGAGAAAGGGAACGTTGAGTCTTCCCATGCCACAAGTATATCCATTGTCATTATGCGCTTTTGCAGTTAATCATTAATTAGGATTTAGCTAAGCTAATGTGGAGTTTATGCTTATTGGGTAGAGAGAAAGGTGTTGTTTTATGGAAATGCACAAGAAAGGTGCATCCTTTAGTCTCAATTGCATACTTCTTCTCATAAGAGAAAGGTTGATTGAATAGTATGCAGATTCATTGAGGTGTATACAACTTTAGGTTCTTATCATTTAATGATCAGTTTTGACTTTTGAGTATTGGCTCTGTTTGTTGTTGTGCTGCTAATCATTGATTAGGGTTTACTTTATGCATGTTCGTTAAGATTTAGTTATGACATTTGTGGCTAATGTGTAGTTGCTTGATTCTTATTGGGTAGAGAGAAAAGTTTTGTTTTTATGGAAACACATAATAAAGGGTCATCCTTTAGTCTCGATAGCATACTTCTTCTCATAAGAGGAAACTAGCATGAACGGTAGATGTCAGAACTCTGGACGCTTATTTGTTCATTGTTTTTCCTTACCAGGCAATCTACAGAAAATGTTAGAGACGACGAATTCATTTGAGAAGCAGTTTGTGAACATGAAGGTGCAAGCTAAGTTCATGGAGAACGCCATGGCTGGTTCAACATCATTGTCACAAACTGCTTCTCAGTCTGCTTCTCAAACGAATTCATCGTTTCCAACATTTTTAGCAGATTGCCTGGTAAGGAAAAACAATGAATAGATAAGAGTCCAGAAGGCAACGTTAACAACATGTAGCAAATGACTACACTCTTTAAGTCTCTGTTGGACTACCTCAGCCTGCTCGCCATGCCATCCCTACTGCACTAGAGGAGAAAGATGATGAGGATGATCTGTCCAAGAGGCTTGCAGAACTCAAGGCAAGAGGATGAACTATTTGCCACTTAGGACGAGATCCCTATCGAAACGTTGCTTGCTATTATCAGCGAACAGTGGCGCATTTGTGTATATTGCTAGACATGTTTTGTTTACTAACTTTATATAAAACCTTTGTCTGTGTTTTGCTTTACCATTTCAATCATATGAGTGTGCAACAAAAAAGTAATAGTCTTATTTGCAGTAGAGTTTAGTGTTACATTGTATGCAAAAATATTCTATTTTGTGGAAAAGGCCTTGTCCATGCTACCATTCTTGCGAGCCAGTGAATATTCTTTCAAATCTTATGGATCACCTTGGTTGATTTAGGGCATGAGAGATGGAAGCCGATGGAGTCAAGTTGCAGCCGCTTCTACCGTTCATGCCAACAATGCGTCCTCCGTTTACTGAGAAGTGAAAGGTGTTCCTTGGTCAATTCCATAAGGTCCATAGAATGAACAAATGAATGGATGGTAAAAGCACCTAATAGATACATCAAAATAATCATACCTCTCCTTTGTACTCTATCATAGTGTGATGGTAACTACCCAGCTGATCACGATACACAACTCCAATAGCAGAGGCATTTGAGCCAGAATCACATAGCAATATTCTCTACACAGTAGTGTAAACAGCAACTCTAGTGTTGGAGTTTCTTGCAAATCTGAGAAGATATGTAGAGATGTGTGTCCTCCCCGCATGATCAAACGTTGAAGCACCGATCTTAGTCCCAAGTTTCTACATATGGAAGAAATTTTGTGAAAATGTTGTGAAAAATCAAGGGAAAAATGAGGTGTTTGAAGAAGAGAAACTGATAGCTATTTTTTTTTTAATTTTTTTTGCTAACAAATTCGATTTTTCAAATATGGATACAAAATATTTTCATAAATGCACTTTCCATAATTTTCGCAATTGTAATAGATTTTCTACTATATGCAGAAATAAGAACACATGTTTGAACTCTATTTCTACCACTACAAGAAAACGTTTGGTTAACGACCAACAGTTACGACCACAAAATGGTGGTCGTAATTTTCCGTCTGTGTTACGACCAGTTAACAACCAAAGAGATATTGGTCGTAAAACCGAAGTAAAATTGGGACCACAAAAGTTGGTCGTAAAGCAAAAGTAACTTAACCTCTAATTTAAGACCAAAAGAAAAAGTGGTCGTAAAGTAGAAGTTAGTTGACTACGGAGTTACGACCAAATATGTAGCTTCGCATTAACGACCAAATTACATGCACGTGGTAATTTATTCGAAGTAACATAGTTTTGGTCGTAAATAGGGGGTAATATTCCCCACCTACCATTTTCGAAATTTGCCTGTAAATACAATCTCATCTTCCATTTTTTAGTTACACAGAAAAAAAACTAAACAAGATTGTCCAAAAATAAACGAAACAAGATAGAGTAAAAAATGTCTCGAGATATTTATGAGCTTCGAAGTTGGATGTATACACATAAAGATTCTGAGGGAAGAGTGACATCGGAGTTCCTCAACGGGGCAGAAGTATTCATGTACCAGGCCGGAAACACGTCTCTCACGAAGGAAACGGGTAAAATGTTCTGTCCATGTGTTATGTGCAAGAATACAAAATTCGCTCTTAGTGAAACGGTTTGGAAGCATATAGTTAATAGAGGATTTACTCCACATTACTACATTTGGTTTCATCATGGAGAAGGTGATAGTATGAATGAAGCTAGTAGTAATAATCAATTTGAAAATATTCGTAATAGATCACAACATTTACCTTCGGAGGATCAGGTGGTAGATCATGATAGGATGCATGAAATGGTTACTAATGCATTTCGTGAAACAAATCCAGTAATTGCTGCAGAAGTAGAAAATGTAGAGGTGGGAGTAGAAAATGTAGAAGGACCTAACTTGGAAGCCAATAGATTTTATGACATGTTAGCCGCTGCTAATCAGCCAATTTATGAAGGTTGTAGAGATGGTCTTTCTAAGTTATCATTGGCAGCTAGGATGATGAATATCAAAACTGATTATAACTTACCTGAAGTTTGTATGGATGCATGGGCGGAGTTGTTTAAAGAGTATTTGCCTGAAGATAATGTGAGTGCTGAATCTTATTATGAGATTCAAAAACTGGTTCATAGTCTTGGCTTACCTTCAGAGATGATAGATGTCTGTATAGACAACTGTATGATCTTCTGGAGGAAAGATGCAGAGTTGTTGGAGTGTCGATTTTGTAAGAAGCCACGATATAAACCACAAGGACGTGGACGAACTAGGGTACCGTACCAGCGGATGTGGTACTTACCTATTACGGATAGGCTGAAGAGATTATATCAATCTGAAAAGACTGCGGCAACGATGAGATGGCATTCAGAACATACTCAGAAGGATGGCGAGATCAATCATCCCTCAGATCCAAAAGCGTGGAAACACTTGAATTCGGTGCACAAGGATTTAGCAAGCAACATTCGCAATGTTTATCTTGGATTATGCACAGATGGATTTAGTCCTTTTGGAATGTCCGGAAGGCAATACTCACTTTGGCTAGTCATCTTGACGCCATACAACCTTCCCCCAGAGATGTGTACGCAAAGGGAATTCCTATTCATGAGTATATTGGTACCTGGGCCTAAGCATCCAAAGCGGTCCCTCGATGTTTTCTTACAACCTCTGATAGAAGAATTGAAAAAATTGTGGTCAACAGGGGTGGAAACATATGATTGTTCAACGAGAACCAACTTTACAATGCGAGCCGTTCTTCTGTGGACTATCAGTGACTTTCCAGCATATGGGATGCTATCAGGTTGGACTACGCATGGGAGACTAGCGTGTCCTTAATGTATGGGAAGCACTAGCGCATTTCAACTGAAGCATGGTAGGAAGACTTCTTGGTTTGATGAAAATCGGAAATTTCTCCCTCTTAGCCATCCGTATCGACGAAACAGAACGTTATTCAAGGCAAAAGTGGTTGTACGGGACACCACACCTCCTTATTTATCTGGAGAGGAAATTGAGAAAGATATCGATTACTATGGTGCACAAGAAACAGTCAAGAGAGGAGGTAATTGGCATACTCCTGCAAATATGGCTGATGGTTACGGTACACAGCATAACTGGCACAAAAAGAGTATATTTTGGGAACTTCCATACTGGAAGGATTTACTGTTGCGACACAATCTAGATGTGATACATATAGAGAAGAACTTCTTTGAGAACATCATAAATACATTACTGAATGTACCCGGAAAGAAAAAAGATAACAAGAACTCGAGGTTGGATTTGCCTGGGTTATGTTGTAGGAGTGAGCTGCATATTAAAAGCGATGGGAAAATTCCAGTTCCTATTTTCAGATTGTCAGCAGAAGCGAAGGCGGCGTTGTTCAAGTGGGTGGCATCAGATGTGAAGTTTTCCGATGGATACGTGTCAAATCTATCTAGATGTGTTGAGCAGGGACAAAAGTTTTCTGGGATGAAGAGTCATGACTGTCATGTATTTATGCAACGACTTCTACCATTTGCCTTTGCGGAGTTGCTTCCAAACAATGTTCACGAAGCACTTGCAGGTAACTTTTCATTTAAATATATAACAGATTTGCATGTCGGAGTATTATATCTTATTAATATGCAATTGGATTAATAGGTATTGAAGCTTTTTTCAGGGATCTCAGCTCACGTACATTAACTGAAGATATCATCAGTCAACTTGATGATAATATCCCGATCTTGATGTGTAATCTTCAGAAAATTTTTCCGCCATCCTTTTTTGACGTCATGGAACATCTAGTTCTCCATCTCCCACACGAGGCATTGCTACGTGGACCGGTACATAACGGATGGATGTATCCCTACGAGCGATCCATGAAATATTTAAAAGGGAAAGCAAAAAATCATGCAAGGATGGAAGGTTCAATAGTTGCTGGGAGCTTGAATGAGGAAACATCTCACTTTACTTCGTACTACTTTGGCTCAAAAGTCCGTACACGAAAACGGGCTCCGAGTAGATATGACGATGGTGGTGTTATTCCGACTTATATTGAAAAGGATGTTCCTGACATATTCTGTCAGATTGGACGTCTAGGTGGAAAACTAAAAGAAGTTTGGTGGTCAAGTACAGAAGATGCTCACAGTGGCCACACATATATACTTCTTAATTGCGAGGAGATGCAAGAATTTGAAAGGTAATTAATTATATAAGTTAAAATTACATGTTTGATATGATATTTAATTAATATTTGATGATCTATCCTTTGTTAAAACAACGATTTTGTTGCACAAGTTGAAGAAGCTTTACCAGGAATATCAATTAATGATCTCAACAAAAGGAAAGATCAACACTTTGTGCAGTGGTTAAAAACACAGGTAAACCAACATATATATAATTAATATATATATATTTATATATATAATGTTATTTTAACTATGAATTAAACCACTTATACATGTACAGGTTAAGTATGATGATCCATACTATAATGCGTGGGTTCATGAATTGATACAAAGTCCAATTGCTAAGGTGACCACAACACCTATGTATTTCACACGAGGTTACACTTTTCACACTTACGAGTATGGAAGTCGTCGAGCAACGGTGAACTATGGAGTATGTGTAAAAGGTGAAACAGATTTCTACGGAATCTTGCAAGAGATCATCGAGGTGGAATTCCCTGAATTAGTGAAGATGAAATGTGTCCTCTTCAAATGTGATTGGTTCGACCCGACGGTTAATAGGGTATTCGGTATAACAAATTTGGAGTTGTGGATATCAATTCAAGACGGAGGTACAACAAATTTGAGCCCTACATCTTGGCAGCTCAAGCAGACCAAGTTTGTTTTATTCCATATCCGCGGATTAGACAATCTTGAATATCCTGGTTAGTCGCTATTAAAGTTACACCTCGGGGTCGTGTAGTGAGTGACGATGAACAACTGCCTTTGCAAGGAGATGTCGTTAACGAAGTGGCAGTGCCTGAACAACCTGTTGATGAAATTTTACTTGTTGATCCTCAGAACCTAGGATATGAAGATCTTCCAGATGATTTAGCGGATGAAGGCAATGAAGATGAATTTGAAGAAAATGATAAAATAGATGATGGTTCAGAAGATGATGACGAGTAATAACATATATATATATATATATATATATATATATATATATATATATATATATATATATATATATGTATTTTGTATTGTATTAATGTTTTTGAAGTTTTGTATAATTTAATACTTTTAGAGTTTTAGTATTTTTAATATTAATTAAGAATTTTCTGATATATTGAGGTTTAGAGTTTTAAAATGATATACTTATGAAGGCAATGAAGTTTGGGGTTTGGGGTTTGGGGTTTGGGGTTTGGGGTTTCGGACATAGGGTATAGACAACTGTAGTCCCTTTTTGGTCGTAAATATTGGTCCCTCTCTGGTCATAAAGATTGGTCCCTTTTTGGTCGTAAATGTTGGTCCCTCTCTGGTCGTACATCACTGGTGGTCCCAGGCTGGTCGTAACAGTTGGTCCCTCTCTGGTCGTAAAACATTGGTGGTCCCAGGCTGGTCGTAACAGTTGGTCCCTCTCTGGTCGTAAAACACAGGTGGTCCCAGGATGGTCGTAATATATATATTTTTTAAAAATTGGTCCGTTTTTGGTCGTAAAAATTCCCTATAAATACCAAGTCCCATTCGAAATTGGACATCAAAACACAAACAAAACATCTATTTCTTTAAACATCAAAACACAAAATTCTTTGTAAAAAACATATAGTTTAGTTTTTGCCTAAGAAATTTGTAAAAATATCTTAGACAAATGCTTCCATAGATTTGAAATATTTCTATGGAACCTTTGCCTAAGGTATTTATACATGTCTTAGGAATATTTTTTTTCATGACTTTCTTTTTGGTGGTAAATGGGATGTAATGTTTGAATTTGACCTTCTTTTGTCGTAACGTAGAAGTAAAAGTTTGGTCCCGAAGTGGTCGTAAAGCCTTGTAGATTCTTATTGGTCGTTAAGTAAAAGTAAATTTGGACTCTAAGTGGTCGTAAATAAATATAGAATCTAATTGGTCGTAATGTCGTCACTTGTGGTTGCTGAGTAGTCGTAAAACGTGGTCCCTAATTGGTGGTAAATTCATTTTGGTCGTAATCTAGAAGTAGTTTACGACCACATTACGACCACAGGTAAATCCCTATATAAACTCGTCGACCAGAGCTCATTTCGTCGTTCACCATACTCTCTCACTAGCCACCACTTTCCCTCTCTTCAGGTATGTTTTTTTTCGGTTTTAGTTTTAGTTTTTAGTTTAGGTGGTTAGTTTAGGTGGTTAGTTTAGGTGGTAATTAGATTAGGTTTGGAATTGGTTTAGCACATGATTAGATTATTTATATTAGATAATTAGTATTTAATTACTTTTAAAATTATTTTGGAATTAATTGTTTATAATCATAATTTTTATTTGTATATGTAGATATGGCAGGGAGAAAGAGATTAAGAAATCACGCAGCGAGACGAAGCAAAACTGCTTCTTACGGCGAAACATTTCTCGGTTCGTCGTCGTTGGATCCATCAGCTACTAGCTCTGGCACAGCCCGAGAGTTTGTCGTCCCTGAGACCACGGCCCAAGGCACTCAACCATCTTATGTGCCTCCTCCTCCGTCTGTGCCACCGCAGCAGCCTCTTGATCAGTTTGACGTCGTGCCTCCCTACTATCCGCAGCAGGATGATCATCAGCAGTATCATGATCATCATCTGCATCAGCTTCATGATCATCAGCAGCAGCAGCATCATGATCATCATCATCAGCAGCAGCAGCAGCAGCAACATCAGCAGCAACAGCATCATGTCCCTCCTCCAGTCCATGAAGCTGCTCCGCCTCCTCCTCCGGGTGTCCATCCGGATTTGCTTGTGCCACCGGATGCTCCCTACGCTAGATACACAGTGGAAGATCTTCTCCAAATACCGGGCCGAGAAGGTTTACCTATCATCGATCCAGATCGACCACCAAACACGCTCTGGTAATTTTAATTATGATTTTTCCATATATATGAAATTTTAATTATATATATTTTCATCTAACATTAATCATGAATTTTCAATTTTTTTATAGGTTTCCAATAGATAATCGCTTGGGACGGAGCGTCGCAAACATCATAAGGTCGAACTTCCGGGAGCCTCATCCGAACTGGTCCCTTACACCGGACCACGTTCGGAGGACTTGGTTCAAATGTTTTGCGGTAAGTTATTTTCTTTCTTACTTAAATTAATTTATTTCACTTTTTAATTTCATTTAAATATTTAATTATTTCATTTAATTATTTTAATTATTTTTCGCAGCAAAAATGGAATTGGTCTATTGCGGTCAACGAGACCGTGAAGGAAGGGTTTTACGAGAAGGCGCAAGAACGCCTTAAGAATATTGTCGGCGATTGGAAGGATAAGTGGAGGTTTGATCCCGAGGTCAGCAAATGTAAACCGACCTACATCAGCGATTACGTTTGGAATGGCTTGACGGCTTATTGGAGTATACCGAAGTCAGTTAAAACTTCGGCCCGTTGCTCCAACAACCGAATGGCGCGTGATGCTGAGGGTAATTTGGTCGTTGTGCCCCACACTTCTGGACAGACTTCTCATGCAGGGAAAGCTCTACAAATTGTAAGTACTAGCTAAAATTTTAAATATTTTTTAAAAAAATTTTAATTTGTTTTTAGCTTTTTAATAATTAAATTTTTATTGATATATTAATTAATTAGTTTAATATATTTAATTATGTTGTTCTGTAGGCTGCGGTGGAAGGAGCACCACCGTCTCTTGCCCGACTTTACAAGTTGACCCATCAGCGTTCTGACGGGACGTTTGTAGATCCCCGAGCAGAGAAGATCTACAACGATGTTGAGGAGCAGATTCAGGAGGTCCAGACCCAATTAACGGTGGAATAAGGGGAACCCGTTCAGTTATCCATTGTTGAACAAGACAAAATTTTTGAGAAGGTGATTAATTATTATTCGATTTTATAGTTAATTATGTATATACTAACTCATTTAATTAATTTAAATTATTTTAAATGAAGGTTATCCCGAAGAAGAGGGGACGGATGATCGGGATCGGTACGGTGAACGATGTCCCGAGGGCTAGAGCTGAATACGCTACAAGACAACAAGAAGAATCTCAACAGCTCCGAACCAATTTGACAACCGCCAACCAAGTCATTTCGACCCTCCGGACGGACAACGAGGCCAACAGGAACCACATTAGGGCCATGGCGGAGATGTTTGATGTTATGGCGGAAACAAACCCAGCCCTTGCGGAAATGTGGAGACCTCGACGTTCAACGATCTATCCCGACCTAACTCCAGACGAACGAGCAAATGCAGAGCGAGGTGCCGATGAACATACCTCCCAGTTTTCGCAGACATTAATCTTAATAATTAATTAATTAGTTTTCTTATGTAATTTGAATATATATTTTTATTATGTTTTGGATATATTAAGTTAAGTTTATATATTTTCGAAACTGAAGGATTTTTAATTAAATATTAAATTTCGTAAATTAAAAATTTAAAATTTGTGAATTTTAAAAGGTGAAATTTTATTTTATTTCTAGAGGTGAAGTGGTCGTACTAAATAAATCAAACCGAAGTTATCTAGTCGTACATTTTACGATCAAGTTGTGTCTATGGTTCAAGACTCGAGGTTATGTGGTCGTACATTTTACCTCCATTTAAATACTGTTTTACGTTGGATTTGACTTCTACTTTATGACCAGGATTTACGACCAATTTACCTCTAATATAGTGGACGTAACTTTACGTCAAATCAACCTCTAGTGTACGACTACGTGTTTTACATCCGTGTTACGACCAAAATGTTTAGTCGTAATATTTAAGTCTACGTTACGACCAAAATTGAATTACGACGGGCTAATAACGACTAAACGCTTTTCGTTGTTATGTGGTCGTAAAAGGACATTTACGACCAGATAACCTCTAAATGTGTGGTCGTTATGCCCACGTTTTCTTGTAGTGTACTGATTTTAAATTTTGAGGAATGTGTAAATTGTTTGTTCTACAAATTTTAGAATGATATGTTAAACGCCGAATGTGTATTCCAAATATATTTAGATTACTTTTATTTAGGTAGATGACTTATTCTAATCTTAGTAGATTTAATGAAAAAATGAATTTTATTTTTTCACTTTGTAGAATGTAAATTCTGAAGTAAGTAGAACGAAATCTGAAATTTATTTAAACATTTTTAGAACAAACAAATACCTCTAAATTCATATAGGTATTTCTTCAATAGTTCTTATTTTTCTAAATTATTTTTGTTAGTAAAGATATTTATTTGATTTATTTTGATAAATAGAAAAAGGTATTAAAGGCAAAAATGGTACAAAGTTTGTTTTAGTCCAATAAGATAATATTGGTGAGAGAAAATGATGTTATTCCATATGAATCAAAATTTTAGAAATTAAAGAGCACATATAAATATCAAAAGAGGAGATTATGTTTGGAAATTTTTTTTAACTTGATGAATTTAATACAAGGAAAATATGGGTTGGGTATAAGAATGAAAGCTAATTTCTGTTCGAAAAATAGTTTTGAAATAACAAATAATTTTTATATATGCTCTCTCTATCTTGTTTAATAAAAAAAAACAAATAAATTTTATTAGAATTTATTATGGATGGTGTTCCTTCTATTATATTTTTTCTTTTATCCATTAGTCAGCTTTGGTTTTGAACACCTCTATTAGCTAGCTTGACGTTAGAAGTTTTTGTCTGATGAGTTTTGGTTTTATGAATCTGAAGTTAAAATATAAAATTTTGATTGAAAGGTCTTACACATAAAAGTAGATTGAAATCCATTCAAAATAAATCAAATGAATTATAAAGATCTAACAAACATGAACAACACAAGATTTAAAATGTTGTATTTAAATCTTTAATTGAATAACAAAGGAACTAAAATTTATTCATTAGAAAGATTTTGTATACTAAAACTAATAACAAAAATCATTTCATAGAAATATTTTGAATACAATAGCCAATAAATTAGATTCAAAAACAAAAATTAAAGCAATCCTTGAATAACACTAGATTATAAAACCTGGATAATTAATTTTAAATCTACTATCAGTAACACTCCCTTAGCGATTTAGCAAATATTTATCTATAGATTAGGCACTACCAAAATATTGGAACATAATAATGATTGGTGTAGTACTTGCAAAGCGACAAAAATCAATACCAAATTTACAAAATACTTTTATGCTAAAGAGAAAATAATTTTATATATTAACAGTTTGCTTACCTATTCAATAATATCAAAATAAATGATGCAATGTTAAAAATAAAATTAATATGTTCTTTTGATAAATATTGTATTTTAAAGATTTTATAAAAACAATTATCTTAATCTCACTAAAATATATATTAGAAGCCAATTTTTTGGTCAACTAATCTTTTTATAGACTGATAAAGCATTCTCTAACAAGGGCAATGTTTACAAAGAAAATAACAAAGTCAAACCAGCACAAAGAGCATATGATAGAGTAACCGAGCGATAAATAAGAAATTAACAGATAGAAGCAACTACACTTAAATAACCAAAGACATGGAGAAGTCCTCTAGACTCAATGTCCATAAGCTGAGAAGTGAGATGAAGCTACACAAACAGAGAACACATATGAAACTCCAAAGACTAAAGTTGATACCACAAATGAGACATGAGTAACAATCATGATAATCACTAGGGATTCAGCTTCATTAGTAGTAACGACAAAGTCCTAAGCTACTGGAAAGTTTGACCACACAAACACTAAGCCAGTTGATATCATCCTTCATAAGGTTCCTGCCATAAAGCCAATACTATTTACTAGCAAGGTGAAGATAGCAATTTTGAAACGGTATATACCGTTAACAAGGGAAACTTTAAAAGAATTTATAAAAGAAAAGACATGACATAAAGATATGAGAAAAATAGTTTAGTAAAAACTATTAGAAACTAAATTTTATATTTAAATCATCATGTAAAAACCGGCTAGCGCAAGAAACTCTAAAAATGTTTTCTCACAGTTATCACAACTAAAATACTTCTCATTGCGCTGAGAGAGAGAGAGAGAGAGAGAGAGAGAGAGAGAGAGAGAGAGAGAGAGAGAGAGAGAGAGAGAGAGAGAGAGAGAGAGAGAGAGAGAGAGAGAGAGAGAGAGAGAGAGAGAGAGAGAGAGAGAGAGAGAGAGAGAGAGAGAGAGAGAGAGAGAGAGAGAGAGAGAGAGAGAGAGAGAGAGAGAGAGAGAGAGAGAGAGAGAGAGAGAGAGAGAGAGAGAGAGAGAGAGAGAGAGAGAGAGAGAGAGAGAGAGAGAGAGAGAGAGAGAGAGAGAGAGAGAGAGAGAGAGAGAGAGAGAGAGAGAGAGAGAGAGAGAGAGAGAGAGAGAGAGAGAGAGAGAGAGAGAGAGAGAGAGAGAGAGAGAGAGAGAGAGAGAGAGAGAGAGAGAGAGAGAGAGAGAGAGAGAGAGAGAGAGAGAGAGAGAGAGAGAGAGAGAGAGAGAGAGAGAGAGAGAGAGAGAGAGAGAGAGAGAGAGAGAGAGAGAGAGAGAGAGAGAGAGAGAGAGAGAGAGAGAGAGAGAGAGAGAGAGAGAGAGAGAGAGAGAGAGAGAGAGAGAGAGAGAGAGAGAGAGAGAGAGAGAGAGAGAGAGAGAGAGAGAGAGAGAGAGAGAGAGAGAGAGAGAGAGAGAGAGAGAGAGAGAGAGAGAGAGAGAGAGAGAGAGAGAGAGAGAGAGAGAGAGAGAGAGAGAGAGAGAGAGAGAGAGAGAGAGAGAGAGAGAGAGAGAGAGAGAGAGAGAGAGAGAGAGAGAGAGAGAGAGAGAGAGAGAGAGAGAGAGAGAGAGAGAGAGAGCTACTGAGTGAGGGAAAATTAAAGATAACGTCTGACAAAAAAGAAAAGAAGAGAGAGATACATGCATCAGTTGAGTAGTTCATAATATAGACAACAATGTTGAAAGACAATTAACAAACATCACACTCATAGGGCGGACATACGACTACTATACAATATATGTTTATCCTCTAGACGTTATTTAAAAAGTGATTGGACACATGTTCTCTACAATCACTTTCACTAAAAAAGGTGACATGACATTATAACTTGTTATTTACCAGTTTAATACTATCATTTGGACTCTAATTGAAGTTTACTATGTATGTCAAGACTGTATTTTAGACTTTTTTAGGTGAAGGTACGTTTTGGAGCATTATGGAGATAATGGAGCTTGTTAGAGCAGCCAGAGAAGATATCCAGTAGCTGTTCACGATCAGCTAAGTCAGAGTCAAAGTCAAGCATGACCATCGATCGACGGAGCATCCTTGCTGTCGATCGATAGTCTACTCGCAGAAGTATTGGCCGACTTCAATCCCAAGTCACAAAAAATACGAGAATACCTATGAACGAGTTTTGACCTAGTTTATAAAGGTTCTGCCATTGTTAGGCAAGGAGACACATATTTCATATTACACAAAGTATTATTTACAGCTTTTTAGTTTTCTTAATAGTTTCGGGGAAACGATCTGAACTCCTTCAGAGATTTGTATTGGAACCCCATTATTTATTCTATGCATTATATTATTCAGTTTATCATGCTTTTTATGATTATGCCTGAGTAATTCTCTTGTTAGATTTAAGGTTTATAATGATATTAATGAATTAGCCCCAAAATAGGATTGCTAGGATGAAAAATATCAATCTTTGGAATTGTGTTTAATGCTTGCGTTCTAGAGTAGCGAACTAGAAACGTGAACTTAGGACATGGACAACTACGAGAGTAGGTTCAGTGCCAGAATTATTCTATTGAGCTATGTTGTTAGATACATGCGAGAGCTGGTTTAATTGACCTAGCGGACGATCTTCTTGTTTGATAATCGTCGATCGGCACTCGGCCTTAGCCGTCGATCGACGGTCGACTCCTCTGTTCGCATACGAGAGTTGGAACGAGATTGAGTCAGATTTGTTGATTAAGGTCCTTGCATATTCATAATTCTTTGCATCTTATCCACTATAATTCACTTGCGTGAAATCCTATATATACTTTTTTCATATTTGAATCAACTTAACTTACTCAGACAATTTCCTTTTCTGAAGAAAACCTACAATAAATCTTATATTAAAAGTTTGCTTAGCTTAACCATTAGAATACAAATATCTATTGTATGCCTCCGCTCTCTGTGGATTCGATCCCTAAGTATTAGAATTAGACCTCTCTTAGCAAGACTCGTTCGTAGGGTTAATTTGATAGATTACATGCTTTAAAATAAACCTTAATTCGCACGCTGTCAGACATGCTAAAGTTGATAAAATGGCTTATGGATAAATATGAAATTTTAATTACATTTAGTGTAAATTTAAAATTTTGGTAAACTGTTTAGAATATGAAAATAACTAATACATCTTCATTAAAATATAGCTATTTAAATACGACATTAAATAATATAATAATAGAAATATAAAATATTTAAAAGAATTTAAAAATATTTTAAGTCTATTATTATAATCACACAATTTTATTAGTAAATAAGATTTTAAAAATTTTATACAAGTTTTTTGAAAAATTATAAACTTTTAATCGTAAAATCTTTTGTTTCATTTTGATATCTACAAATTTTAGATAGTTTTAAAAAATTGATACAAACTTTTTAAAAAATATTATACAAATTGATTTAATATATGTTAACCAAAATAAATAATTCAATTCTTTATAAGATTTATAATTTTAAATATATATATATATATATATAATATCTTTTTATTAAATATAATTAAAAACAATCAATATTTTTATTTTAATTATGTTTAACTTATTTAGATTTTGTATGAAAATATTAGTATTGAAAAATAAATATAGAATATTAATAGAATTTAATTTTAAACATAATTTAAATTTAAATTTTTTATTACTGCACATGATGTTGGAAAACACTTAGTTTTACATAATATTGTGATATTAGCATTGGATTATTCTTTGGTATGCATGTTATTTTGCTTCTTAATATATACCAGCGTTCTGTAAATTGGTTTACGCGGTGCCCAAACACTCACCTAGTCGGTAAATCGGATATAACTGAAATGATTGTTTTCAAACCGATATTAAATGTTGAATGTTGTTTTGTGTCTTCGAGTTTTAGCGAATACAAATTTCGAGTAATATAATAAGTAAGTAATTATTTGAATTATTATTAATTTATGTCAATTTCATATTCATCATATATATATATATGTTAATACTAAAAATTTGAAAATAATAATTATATATAATATAATTGGACTACTTATTTTTGGATAGGGAAAAATTATATGTTTTAATAATTACAAAATGGTTAAAATTACTTTATATTGTTTTTCTATCATAATATTTGTATTAATATATATATATATATATATATATATAATCAATCACAGACAAAATTACTTAATTGTTTCCTTTAAGAAAGAAATTTATTAAAATATATTATCATTTGAAACAATCATTAATGTTGACTATAAATAAAATTCATCGATGGTATTTTTAAGAAAGATTTTGTTAAAAATAATTAATGCTTTTTTTTTTTTTTTTGTCAACAAGAGATACAGATCACATGGATTCTGTAAACCATCCTGGGAGTTCTGCATCCATATGAACGACTAGAGACGTTTGTTTCCTAAAAGTTAAGATTAATTAGTTTCTAGTGATATTAGGTGTAATTAAATAACCACGCGTTAGTGGTCGGGTGGTAGCATGGCGTTCGAGCCGCTAAGCGAGGTTTACCGACTTTTTAAGGTGTAATTAAATATTATTTTAAGGATTAGTTTATATTGGTACTAAAACTTTAATAAGATTGGTTTGAAAGAAAATATGTGCAACGAAAAAAGTCTATTCCAGGAGTGGGGACACGAATCAAATATCCGGTGTTGACGGTGGGTTTATCACATCCTTCATTACCATAAATCAACATTGGCCTATTAGAGATCCCATTACCCCTTAAACCTCACTAGCCTTTGATCTAGTGGTGCCATCAAACCCTCTATATATGGAGATACATATGGTTTGATTCCTCTCTTAAGGATATGTAGGTAGTCTCCAACGAGACGCATCTATAAACACAAAACACCCTAATCTCACCTTGTCATCACCTAGGTACAACTTTATTAATACCAAGAATCTCGAACTCCACTTCTTACTTTGACTATTAGTCACTGTTTGAACACTTGGGTGGATCTTCCACGAGATAATCGCCTTAAGACCTCGTGGTCTCACACTAATTTTCAATTCTAAAAGCATGAACCAGGAAAGAGAACTACGACTCATATTTAAAGCTTTAGCTTCTCCTAACAGCAAACTCTTCATTCTAATCAGAGTCTTTGCCTCTCTTATACTCCACGTCAGCATTATCTCACTTCTTCCTTTAATCCGAGCTTGACCAAACGTATTAGTACCCTCCCTTTTAGACAAGCTTGTCCCCAAGCTTGACCTATGAAAAATGAGATTTGAATGCTGAAGGTTTGCTTTCACGGGCATCAGCCACATAAAAGTACACAAGCCAAGCCTCACTCAAATGGATTTGCTGCAGAACAAGATTGACATCATTTATGTAAAATGCCAACACCTCCTGTAGTGACTCAGACTTCCATTTGTGCTTCACATAGTATTTCACAGTATCACTTATACGATTCTGCATGCATTACTCGTAACTCCTGCTTCAGTATCAGTCTCCACCACAACCTTAACCAATATGGTTGTTTCCTCTGTCTCAGATTTGCAATTTTTCGGTGGAAATTAGATTCTCCACTTCCAGTTGGAACCTCCACATCACGTAAGTCTTTCCCTGTACCCTTCACCAACCTGTGAAGTACTGTTTGTACTTTCGTACATATCGTCTCCACCAAATGATGCTCTCCCCACAGCTCGTTCTGAAGTGACAACAGGAAAGCGAGATCAACCAGACAGTCCTTCTTTGAGTATGCAACTACTGTGAGAAGAACTGCCAAAACTATTGTATGAACACCTTGATTGTATATTGATCATCACGAGAGTATTTATAATACAAAGGTAACGAGGGTTTTGTTAAACCTAACGAAGAATGGAAACTTATCACTTCCTATATAATAGGAATATATCCTTATCTTGATATAACATAATATTCTCCTTAACACTCCCCCTCAAGTTGGAGCATGAAGATCCGTAATGCCCAACTTGCCAAGTAAATAAGTGAATTGTTGTCGTCCAAGCGCCTTAGTAAGCAGGTCCGCTAGTTGTTCTGTTGTACGAACGTGCATAGTAGCAATGTTTCCTGACGTGATCTCATAACGGATAAAATGACAATCACGCTCGATATGTTTAGTTCTTTCATGAAAAACAGGATTGGCAGCAATATGTAGAGCCGACTTGTTATCACAAACGAGCTTCATTGAATCCGAGTGAGTTATCTCGAGAGATTGAAGAAGTTCCTTCATCCAAAGTAGCTCTTTAGTAGCGAGTGTCATCGCACGATACTCTGCTTCTGCTGATGAGAGAGACACATGTTTTTGTTTCTTCGTTTTCAAAGAAATAGCCGAATCACCAAGAAGAACAACGTAGCTACTCAGAGATTTTCGTGTCAGGGGACATGTGCTCCAATCAGCATCTGAGTAAGCCGTGAGATGGAGATCGTCGTTCGCAGTAAGCAAGATGCCTTGACCCGGTGAACCTTTGAGATACTTGACGACTCGTAGGGCTGCATCCCAATGAGCTTGCCGTGGAGCTTGCATAAATTGGGCTAGAATATGGACACAATAGCTGAGCTCCGGTCTCGTTAGAGCAAGATAAACTAATCGACCAATGAGTCTTCGATATTGGGAGACATTGTCATACATCGGTCCATTGTTAGACATGAGTTTATGATTTTCTTCAATCGGTGTAGCCACAGGACGTGAGCCTGTCAAACCACACTCGGAGACAATGTCCAGGCAATACTTCCTTTGAGATAAATATATACCTTCTCCACTCCGAGCAACTTCGATGCCCAAGAAGTACTTCAAATGGCCAAGATCTTTCATTCGAAAACACTCCCCGAGATACCTTTTAAACTCAGATATAACTTCTGGATCATTTCCGATGATTACTAAATCATCAACGTAAACGAGGATATGTAGAATGGTAGATCCTCGTACGCGAGTAAACAAGGAGTAGTCCTTGTGACATTGAACAAATCCATAATCAAGGAGAGCTTTCGAGAGCTTTGCGAACCAGCACCTCGGTGCTTGTTTCAGACCGTACAAAGACTTGCGTAACCGACATACCAAGGAGGGATCCGCGGGTGAAAAACCTGGTGGAGGCTTCATATAAATTTCTTCGTCTAAGTCACCGTGAAGAAATGCGTTGTGAACATCCATTTGATGGATTTCCCACTTCTTTGCAGCAGCAACTTTAATGAGTGTGCGGATGGTATTCATCTTAACAACTGGAGCGAAAGTCTCCGAGTAATCTTCTCCTTCTTTTTGATGATTTCCCATGACAATTTGTAACGTTCTATAGCACCATCGGCTCGAAACTTGATTCGATAAACCCATTTACATGCTAATGCTTTCTTTCCTGGTGGGAGTTTTTCAAGGTTCCATGTATGATTAATCTCAAGAGCATCCACTTCTGAACCCATCGATTCTCTCCAAACTTTATATTTCATGGCGTCTTTAAAATATATCGGTTCTTCTTCAAGTGAAACCGCAGCAAGAAAAGCTGCATGAGATTTAGAGAAACGATCACTGGTCACATAATCAGAGAGAGGATAGAGACACGTACCAGAAGAGACCAGATTGGAGTTGGTAGAGTCTTGAATGGGGTTTATATTGCAAGTTGCTGAGTATGTGACGTAGTGATTCAACCGTGTCGATGCTTTCTTATTTCTGAACCCACGGCCTAACTGTTGTACAGGTGCAGGCTCGGGGAGATTAACCTCAGTTGAGTTAAAGAAGAAGAATCTTCTGCGGGTAGAGGAGCAACCGAACCTGTCGGAGAGGCAAGAGTTGAAGTTTCTGGAGATAATGGCGATGCCGTGGCTGGAGGTGAACCAAACACGGGTTGAACTTCGTCTGACTCACTCCCCCTTTTCGCCAATGGGTGGAGTTATGATGACGTTAAAAACATCATCATCTGGAGTTATGATAGGAGGAGAGGGAGTGATTGTATGTCCTTCTTCGGCCATCGATGAGTTACTTGACGCAAACGGAAATGAGGTCTCTTGGAATATGACGTCTCTGGAGGTAAAGATTGATTGAGTTTCAAGGTCCAATACCTTCCAATCTTTTTGTCCCTGAGGATAGCCAAGAAACACGCATCGGCGAATCCGAGGATCAAGCTTATCTGTTCTCACTACTTGCCGTTTTGCAAAACAGAGAGTTCCGAAAACACGAAGCTTTGAGTAAGGAGGAGGAGAGCCATAGAGTAGTTCGTAGGGAGTTTTTCCTTGTAACAATGGTGTGGGAGTCCGGTTAATCAGATATGATGATGTTTGAACACACTCACCCCAATACTTCTTTGGCAAGTTGCTTTGGAAAAGAAGAGCTCTTGCCATATTCAAAATGTGTCTATGCTTTCGTTCTGCTCTTCCGTTTTGTTGTGGAATTCCAACACACGATGTATTATGTAATATTCCATTTGCAGAGAAATATGATTTCATACATGTGAACTCGGTTCCGTTGTCGCTTCTAATCATTTTAACTTTCTTTCCAAACTGACGTTCCGTCATTGCAAAGAAATTCTTCAGAACCGTTGCCACTTCACTTTTTGCAAGTAACAGATGGGTCCACACTGCCCTTGAATAATCATCGACAATCGTGAGAAAATAGTAAGCACCACATGAAGAACGGACACTATATGGTCCCCAAACATCACAGTGAATCATAGAAAAACACGCAGCGGCTTTATTATTACTGTCAACAAAAGAATCCCGAGCCTGTTTTGCTTGAATACAAACATCACAAAACTCGGGTAAATCTAACTTGCTTTCACTAAAACCCTCTAGTTTAGAAAAAAACGAAGACAAAACTTTATTGCTAGGATGTCCCATTCTTTGATGCCACAAAACTGCCTCACTCAATGTCGACGTCTTGTCTGCACGTGCTGGAACTATCCCGCGAAGATGATAAACCCCATTCTCCTCTTTACCTACTCCAATCGGCATCTTCAAAGAACGGTCCTGTATAACACAAATCTCATCAGTGAAATTAGCAAAGCAAGAAAGCTCTTTTAACAGACGAGCTAGAGATATAAGTGTGCATGATAAATTTGGGACAAAGAGGACATGACGAAGTGTCTTGCCCCAGCCAAGATGTACTGTTCCTTCTTTTGTAGCAAGAGAATGTTTCCCATTTGCTAGGACAACAATACATCGATGAATCTCTTTAAGATCAGTGAGTATCTCTTCATCACCGGTCATGTGATGCGAGGCTCCTGAGTCTTGGAGGAAATCAACATTACCCGAGAGTTTATCTGATGGAGTAGAGTTTTCAGGCTTCAGTAGAGATACGATTGCGTTCCACGTTTCTTTACTAACACCTGGAGGAAGAGAGATTTCAGAAGAGGCTTGATTGACTTGAGCATTGTTGGCTCGTGGAGGTGCTGAACGTCCTCTGCCACGGCCTCGCCCACGTCCTCTTCCTCTCCCTTCGTTGTTTCGTGAGTATCCGTCGTTGTTCGACTCAAACCAACCCTATGGATATCCATGTTTTACAAAACATGTTCCTACTGTATGATTCGTACGTCCGCAATGGCTGCATAGTAAGTTGTTGCGTCCTTTGTTTGCCGTATTTATCGCATTAAGTCCAGATTGCACTGCTAGTCCTACAGCGTTAATGCGTTCATCTTTACTTCTTGAAACCGAGAGATGTCTTTCTTCACTCACAAGTTCTGAGTAAATCTGGTCAAGACTAAGATCTTTATCACGAGTAAGTCTGCCCAGCAAATTTGTTCTTGTTGTTCCAAATCGAGACGCATCTAAACCCATGAGAAACTGGTGAATGCGTTCGTGGTCTCTTCTTTTAGTGTGAGAGGCCAAAATTTCACAGGTTAGTTTATTGCAACAACACCCAAGAGCGGGTTCATAGTCATCCAGATTGTCCCACATCACCTTGAGCTTGCCAAAATAGCTTGCAATGTCGTTACCTTCTTGTCTGCAACCTGCTATGTCCGACTTCAGCTCATGTACTCTTGGAGCATTGCCAGCCGAGAACCTAGTCTTCAAACTTTCCCACATAACTTGAGCATTATCCACGACAGAGATTGCGTGGTGTATCTTGGGTTCGATACTTGCATATAACCACCCAATAAGCATAGAGATCACAGTGACCCAGTTGTTGTACTCGCTTGAACAAGTTTCTGGTCTTTGAATAGCTCCATCAATGAAGCCAAGTTTCTGCTTTGCTCTGAAATTATTCTTGGCTAGTTTTGCCCATCTTTCATAGTTTTCCCCATTCAAGAGGATCGGATTGAGAACGTGATGAGGATGATCCGAAGGATGGAGATAGTAAGGCGATGAGGAGATCTCATCTTTTCCTGTCTTGACGGCAGAGGAGGTCTCTGTGTCTGATGTTTTATCGTCGGGCATCTTTTAACAAAGAGATAATTTGAGAAGAAATTTTATCAAGAGGTCTTTGTGTTTATACGGTGTTCGGATCGAGTTTGAGCTCTGATACCATGCCAAAACTATTGTATGAACACCTTGATTGTATATTGATCATCACGAGAGTATTTATAATACAAAGGTAACAAGGGTTTTGTTAAACCTAATGAAGAATGGAATCTTATCACTTCCTATACAATAGGAATATATCCTTATCTTGATATAACATAATATTCTCCTTAACAAGAACCCAAGTGATACGACACAACACAACATACGCAGCTTCACCTCTGGCCTTAGGAAGTACTAGCAATATGCCACTGCCGTTGCTGCATTGAAAACTCGTCAAAAACTTTTGCAGCTCCGAGTGATCATGCCACTGTTCTTCCGTTCTTGGAGATGCTCAGGTATACAAACGGGTAGAAAGCTACGCTTCCAATGATTCCACATATGATAATCTGATCCATGAAGCTCATGTATCTCACAAGGCCAGCTCCGCTCTGAGCATTGCAAAAGAATTGCATAACCCATGGTGAGCACAACAGTGACCACACACACTATCTGTTGTACGTCTCTTGAATGTTGCACTGATCTGGGTAGAGTACTAAAGCAGTAACTGATATATCTCTTTCCCTGCAGATTCATGTGTTTGTACTTGAAATGGCAAGATCCTGTGATGAATGTGTTGGAGCAACGTCTGTAACAACCACAATTGTAGTGTTTCTAATCTTGTGTCAGTCTCTGCAATAGATGCCTCACCAAAAAAACTCATCATCTCAAGGATCTCAATCCAGTGCTAAACTGAAATCTGAGAAAGTCTTGTTCTGAAATCGCCATAAATAGCAGCAAGTCATCGTCCTTAATGATGTCTCCATTTCAACATTTGTAATCTCTATTTGATCCTGAATATGAACTTTCATTACTATAAATACCTCTATTGTAACATTGTACATCCACAAATATAGCTTATGTACTTTGTTCTCAGTGAACTGTGTATGCTGGCTCAAACTAGAGGAAAGTAATCTATGTATACTTTCTTGCACTATTATGTACTCTTCCTCCAAAAAAATTTGCACTTCCACCAACCCATCACCCAATCCACCTTCAATCCACTCATATTATTCTTATTGTCAAGCATAATTACCATTTTCTTCAAACAATCCAACTTGAACAGAGAAACAAGATTTGTTGTGGCTGCAGTTTACTTTTTCACAGCGTTGAGTTTGTATCACATAATCTGTTACACTCTTGCAAGTTAATCCCTTATCATCCTTACCAATTGCAGCATTCCCTTGCAACCGGGCTATTCTATTCCATGATTTATATCTAAACCACCAAGACTTTGGAGATTTCCTTTGCTTCCTCTTATGTTGTAAGTTGTGTCCTCTGACAAGCTTTTGACCGAACACCTTGTGGGCAGTAACTGTTGAGCTGGCAGATGGTGGTTGTGTTGCAATTGAATCCTCATTTTGGATAGAATGTACGATGCTTCTATTTCCTGAACCAACCCTTTACAATTACCAAAATTCAGAAGTAACACAACCAACCCGAGACCATAATGTGACACCCATGGTATCTTGGAATCAGTCCATGCTGCCATCCTAAGTTCCTCACAATATGGGCTTTACTCCTCCTCATCTATCAACTTAGATAGATGGAGTGTTCGGGTGTTGGAGGGTTAGGCTAGGTCCGGGTGGTTATAGGGCTAGGTCGTTGGCCAAGGCCGGTGGTGGGCTGGTAAGGGCTTGGGGTCAGACCGTGGGCTGGAGTAATCGGTTTAGGCCCAAGTTTGGCCTGTCTAGGGGTGGTTGGAGGCAGTTGGTGGCGAATGGGTTTTAGTTGCACAAGGCACCCATTCGTGGGTTAAAAGTCACCCTTTCGCCATGTGAAGTTGGCTGATCCTTTCTCAATAAATACAAGACCTTGGGGTCGATTTTGGGCACACAATTACCTAGGGAAAACTTTCTTACAAACTGAGAAAGAGAAAGGAAAAGAGAGAGAGAGTTTATCGGCCAAGACCAAGGCCGATTGTGGTGGTGTTCATCATAGTGAGAGAGTTTGTGTGGTAAGGAGATTGGTTCAGAATGGAGACAAGAGGCAGGGGGAAAGATGCGGGCACACCTTGGAGCATGAGAAAAGTTAGTGGTGTGACTGGCGAACGATCGGCTAGGCCCATCGGCCAGTCCGGTTGGTTCCTTGGGCCGAATGTTGATCGGTTACATCCATCTCTTATGCTTGATCGTCCTTTCTCTTCATCTTATAAATCAGGTTTGACTAAACTTAGGGAAGTTATGTTGGATCAAGGTTTAGTCCGGTCCAGAATAAGGTCCTTGGCCATTGGCCAAAGGAAGATATGATTGTTCTAGGTTACAGATCATGTGATTAGATCAGACCTTTGGCAATCCGATTATGTTTCTTATTATGGGCGGTTGTTTTAGATGATAGTCTAAGTATGCCAAGTGTTATATGATAATATTGATAGATGTTTATGGAATGAAATAGGGAAATTGAACCCTGCATGTATAGATCGATTGTTAGGATATCAGATTATGGAATATGATTGTGTTATGTGTGGTTTCAGGATCAGAGGGTGATCGTGGTAAGGTTAAGGAGCCGTGACGACTCAATCTGGGTGATGGTGTGTGGTGTAGGGATAGATTGGTTGTGTAATGAACTTATGATAGCCTATTGTGCAACTTAATCCTATGTATCAGATCTCATTTTTATGATTAATAAAGTACCGATTTTTTCTTAGTCTTTACCTTATTGTTGATCGATTGTGTATAAGTATATATGAACCTCATGTAATCGATAATGACTTAGAAAATATTGGACATAAAAATGAATAAAAGGTCGATTAGTTTTAGTGTTAACGCCGCGGGTCTTGTTGGGTTTAGGAAACCCAGACTGGGTCTTACAATTTTTTTTCTTCTTTTCTTTCTTTTTAATGCTAAAGTGCAGACGAATAATAGGGTCATAAGAAATTTCTCTACCTCATCAAGTCTTGATAAAGGTAAAATCCATCAAGCATGTCTTGTAATAACTCCTCTGTTAGCAGCCTTTGCCTAAATGCTGCGTGTTGACTACCGATCGATGGGCAAGTGTTGCCGTCGGTTGACGCTGAATTGACTACCCCAATCGATGTTTGTTTTCTGAAGAGATTCCCGGATCCGTTAGCCATAGCTAATGTATCTGCGATATCGTCCTTGGACACATTGAGAATCCTTCCATATATTGCTCGTGCATATCCATCTGGGTCCCTCATAATTCCAAACTCATCTGGTCTGAGATAGCCATAATCGTCATTGTATCCTTCCGGATTGTCGTCGATCGATGGTATTGAGCCACCGTCGATCAATTTTGCATTCCAGGTTCCATAAGATCATCTGAAAGTTCCAGCCTCTTCCAGTGCAAAATCATGCTACTCGACCGCTTCTTCTTAAAGCAGGAAGCATCGTATTCTGGGTTATTGGTTTCTGGCACCATCTCACGGTATTGCTTACCAGTGTAGACTATGTCTTATTGACTATCTTCGTTGTACTGATCTGTGGCATAACCGTCGAACAATGTTAGAGGTTGAGTATCGATCGATGCTTCTCTGCAAACATGTTTGGGAATTTTCTGCTTCCTTCTGGGGTGCCTTTCTGTTGTCATAGGGTCAGATGTATTGGTGTTATGTTCTTGAGTCTCCATACTCGAAGGTCTGACAAATAGGCCAGCATTCAGACTTGATAAACAAATAGGTTATGCTGTTGGAGAATGTCGATCGATGCTGGCTTCTCTACATCGATCGATGTTAGAAGACTCACACGAAACGACAGATTCTGGAGGTTCCGTCGATCGATGTTCCGGTTCGGGTGTCGATCGACACCAATGCGAACTGCCGAAGAACGTAGTACTTTCTACACAGAAATATCCTTTTAGGAGCTGTTCTCTCTTCATATCTTACCAAAAATCACCACCTATCAATGCACTGACATGATGTTTCTGAATAGCTTCGCCTTTCTCTTTAATCGGGGTCTCATGTCTCTGAATGGCCTCACTTGTTTGGACCAGTTGATTCTCCAACTTCTTGACATGAGTGTTGAGAGTCTCAAACTTTGTGAGGTTGATGTACATGGAATCTATCGGCCATTGAAGTTCACAGTCATTTGATGCTGCTGCTCCAGTATTCTATCAACCATAGCTTCTAACTTACTCTCATGAGGCTTTTGCTGCTGTGAATTCAAATTGTACTTCTTCTTCTTGCTGTAGCCATGAAGGCTAAATCCAAAACCCGAAAGTTCTCAGGGATGATGCAGCTCCCAACTCTTACTCCTAGATCTTTGACAATACCTTGTGCAAGCTTTGTGGAGTAGTATGCGAAAGTCAGAGAAATCTTACAAGCTTAGGTAACAAGACCCAGTTTATTACCGATGTCTTTAGACATGATGCTATCTACCGATCATGTATCACACAAAGAATCAAGAAATTCGACTTTAGAAATAGCGCATGGAACCACAAACTTCCTAGGATCTTGTAGCTTTTCAGGTTCTTAACCTCCGTAGCTGGTTTTCTGGCCTCATCATACAATGCATTGATCTCTTCCACGATATATCTAGTGTTTTTGAAGAACTTATGGAATTTAAACGCATCATAAGCATTTTCATGTAAGACACCTTCAGGCATCCTCTTCACTCTCTTGTGAAATCCAACCAATTCTTTTGCATTGATAGGTGATTTCAGATGCTTTGGTACCTTAGAATATGAGAATTTTGGCTTATAAACCCTCTCCTCAACTGATTTCAGGGTTTTAGAAAGCGTATCTTCTGATTGAGTAGGGTTTAGACCAACACTAAATGAGTGTCGATCGACACTGATTTTTAGTGAAGTCTATGTGTCTTTGCTCGATGGGTGGTGATCGATATTGGGAGAGTGTCGATCGACATTGGTTCAGTGGGTTGAGTTTGAACCAAGAGAACTCGAGTTCTCAGAGCTCTTAGAAGGTGTCGATCGGCACCATTGTGTGCCGATCGACATCTAGCTCACAACAAGAAAGTCGCTTTATCTTCTCATGTCAGTCTTTTCAAACTTGCGCCATTCATCATTCTCAGAAATCGCAACATTGACAAAGTTTTTCTGACTCGTTTCTTGCCTCTTAATAGCCTTAGCATTCTGTTGAACCTGATTATCTAGCTTCTTGACATGAGTGTTCAAAGTTTCAAATTTTCCATTCAGATTATTGTAGACATAATCCAACCTCTTATTGAAGTCTACGAACATCTTATGATGACCTTCTAGGATCTGGTCCATCATAGGTTCCAACTTACTCTGTTGGATTGGAGGAGATGTCTGGAAAGGATTCTGAAACTGGGATTTTTCATTTTATTTCCGAAAACTAGTGCCATTGATGTAATTCACATCCTTCTCTTAAGCATTCTCTGCAGAAAAGTGAACATGATTTTCATCAACAAGGATAGTATGACCGAATCTAGCTTGGTTTTGACCTTGACGATCTCACTTCCATCCATACACCCAGAAAAGTTCTTCCTTTCAAAGTCGGCTTTCAAGGTACTGTTGCTAGACATCGAGTTTTCAATCATCCTCTTAGATTCTTCTAGGCTCATGGTATTGAAGTTTCCTTTTATTGAAGCATCCCAAACCATTTGTTATTGCAAATCAATACCCCTGAAGAAGGTTTGCAACAACTGAATTTTAGTGAAACCATGATGTGGGCAGTCCCTTTGGTAGGCTCTAAATCTGACCCAAGAGTTTCTCAGAGAATGTAACAACATTATTTATTAGCTCTTTAGACCTCGCATCATTGAAGAATTTTATTTAAAATGCAATCTTGGTGTCATTCCAGGTAGTGAGAGATCCAGGTGGTAGACGTTTCAGCCAATAAGCTGCATCTCTAGACAAAAAGTACCAGAACAACTTGCAGAAAATGTGGTCTTCAGAGAATTCATTGCACTTAATGCTAGATGTTAAATCCTCAAACCTATCATGATGGTCCATAGGATGCTCATGAGGAAGACCATGAAAAGGATGTTGAACCATAAAGGAGAAGTATTCAGGCTTCAGCTCAAAGTCATCCCTCTGGAATGCAGAAGGTCAAATCCCAGACCTTCTAGCACAAAATTTATTAGGATATTGTAATCTTATAATGTTCTTGGTCTAACAATCCTTTCATTCCCAGGATTCTCAGCAACAACAATCGCATCTGAGATTACAGCCCCCTATGCATCGGTCAAATCGACCATTTATGTGTTTCCATGTAGGGTGTCAAGCGACACTGAGGTTGTATCGGTCGATGCTGAGTTTTCACTATTGTCGATCACGGCTTGGAGGGTGTTGATCGACACTAATATCTTAGAATTATGGATCACACTTCTTAAATCAGCAAGCTCCTGGTTAGAAAGATCCAGAAGCTCCTTTTCCTTGTTGTTCATGGTACTGCAATGCATGTACCTGAAACACGAGAAAGAAAAGTATGTAAACTAAAAAGAAAAAACTAGATGAAATCATACACCTAGTATAATGGTGATAAGAGTCCCCGGCAACGACGCCAAATTTGATAGGCTCAAATTAGCCTCAAGCCACTCTCTCAAAGAAGAGTATCGGTGTAGTACTTGAGGATCAAATCTACAGGGACTGAAGAATACACAATAGACTTTAGTTTTAGACTAAGATAGATCAACAATATAAAGAAAATAAGAATGCAGTAAAAAGATCAGTTTGTAAGCGATGGGAGAAAAGTGCTAGATCTAGGGATTATCAAATAAGCAATAAGAACTGAAATCAATAGATGATATGGGTTTGTTATGCTCGATTCTAGAACTCAAATCATTCAATGTTAAAGTCAACCAACTCTTGATGCAAAGACTATCTAAGTCTAGATCCTTGAAAATCAACTCTCAGCGGATTCAAACGACTCAGACAAGCTTTTGGACCAGATTAGATTTGTTCTACTAACCTCTAAACCAACTCTCGTTGCGAGTAACTTATAAGCTCAGTAGGACTACGTTCAGGGAATTGATTATACTCTCGTGTCTCACAACTATCCTAGAGTTCTAGGTTCTAGTTAATTACTCTAGAAACTAATAAGATAAGCAATCCTGGTAAAAATAATCAGATAACCCTAGTAGTTCTATAAATCAACAGTTCCTCATAAGCACTAGAAATCCCTAAATCTAACAAGAGATCTACTCAGACATAATCAAGCAAGAACAAGAAGTATTCTGAATAAATTGCATAAATAATAATGAACATGTTTTCCAAGAAAACTCTAAAAGAGTTCTTCTCTTCTCTCCAAAACTAAAACAAAGCTTAGCCGTCAACAATGGCTTAGAAATAGTAAATATATGTTAAAACACGTCAAGGGACTCTTATGCAAATATATGAAAATTTGGGCGAACATGTAATTCATTGACACATGTTGGTTTGTTGACTTGAGATGAGTCTCGTTTGACACCCATGTGGTGTTTCTCGACACCATAAAGATCTCTTGAGTTCTCGGCAGCTTCCTCCTTGCGTGTCATACTGACTACTCTTTAGTAAAATAATCATAACATTTGATCCGACCATCATATCGAACTAAAACTGGCGGCATTGGAATTCTAATTCAATTATCTATACTCTATAAAAAGTTGAGGAAGTATATCAGTGAGAAGTTCTCCATCCAATGCTAAAAATTTGACGTCTCTGCTTAGTTCTTCATCTCAAATTGCTCTAAAATCTTCAAAGTACTCCAAAGTATACCTGAACCTGAAAAGACCCTGAAACGACTCCAAAACACATAATATAGAATCTAATACAGGACTTATAACATGATCAAACCCCATAAAAACCATGCCATATCAATACTGACTTGAAGAAAAGAGAGAAAGGGTAATGATGAAGAGAGATTGAGAGAGGGCGATGCTGAAGAGAGAGAGAGAGTTGGCTATGCTGATATGCTCAAATTAAACTGTAAGCTACTCTCTAAAATAAGAGGTTCATCGTAATACTTAAGGATCAAAAATCCACACGGACTGGGGATCACACAAAAGACTTATTGTTTCAAGCTAAGCTAACCAAGAAAGTGGAAATCAAATATAAAACAAAGTAGTAAAACATGTAAGGTTGTGAAGCAAGATTGATAAAGCACTAGACTTAGGAAAATCAAACAAGCAACTAAACACTGCAATCAATAAATACCAAAGTTTTATAAAGAACAATCCTAGAACTCGAATTCATAATAAGCCATCCAACTCTCGCTATGATTACTATCTATGTCTAAATCCTCAAAAGCCAATTCTCGTTGCGTGACCAATTTCTCTAGACAAGCATTGATGACACAAATATGTTCACTAAGTTTATATACCAATTGTTGTTGTAACTAACAACATAGCTCAGCATGATTCATTTAAGGTTATCGTCACACTCTCGTGTTATTCCAATTATCCTAAGAGCTAGATTTCTTGGGTATAAGTCACACTCTCGCTCTATTCCAATCACTATAAAAACAATCAGTAAGATAAATCCTGGTGAAGGAGACTACAAATTAACTAGAAGTTCAATCAGTCAACAATTCATAATAAACCTTAGAGAGTCCTTAAATCTTACAATATGAATATTCAGACATGATTAAAGAAACAGAAATCAAAGACTAAATAGAAATCATATATAAATCACAGAAGTTCCAAGAAGACTCTCGAAGGATTTCTTCTCTTCCCTCCTCTTCTCAAGTCAAGTTTAGCTGTCAACAATGCCTTACCAATACATAATATAGGTTAAAAAACGTTATGGCACTTTTGTAAATAAGGAAAACTTTGGAGCCAAACTGCAATTCTCGAAACTTCATTAAAAATCGTTTGGAAATCGGTCAGAGGGGGTGTCGTTTGATGCCCAAGAAGCGTCGCTCAATGCCCTTTAGTTCTCTTGAATTCTCGACAGCTTCCTGCTCGTGCGTCAAAAAGACCACTCTTCTGTTAAATGAGCATAACTTTTTATCTATGATCCTGATTGACCTCCAACAGGTGGAATTGGAAAGATAACTCAAATTTAACCCAAAGCACTATCTTGTGTCAAAATATGAGCTCAATCGAACTATGGGAAGTCCTCCATTCATAGCTAAACATTTGATGCATTTGCACGGTTCTGCATCTCAAAAAGCTTCAATATCTCCAAAGTTGCCCAAAATGTACCTAAGCCCTACATAACACAAAACAAGACCAAAAAGACTCTAAATGCATAACAAAAACTCTAAAAGGACATATACCATGGCATAAAAGTGGTAAAATCCATGGTATTTTAGATGCTCACTTCTTGGCCCTTGTTTTATCTCTTTCATTCTCCATTGATGGTTTTGTATATTCTCACATAGTTTCCAAAATTGTTTGCTTGCCCTCAAGTAAAACATAGAATGAACCCGTGGAAAAGGTTTAAAAGCACAGGTACTCACCAGCTCCTTAGAACACCACCATCACGTCTACAATGCTGCAACCAAATTTGAGGCATTTCCATGTACTCAGCCACAACTTAGCAACTTTGCTATAAGACAACTCATCAGATTGCATCTGACATACCACTCTACTAACCTCATTTCTAAAATATAAAAGTGTAGGCTTTATCTTGGGAGTATCGATTAAAGAACTAATGGGCTCTTACCCGAGCAGGTCTTAGAACACATATGCAGTCTTTTCTTGTTCCTTTCCTCTCTTTCTTCTGACTCCACTCAGTCAATGGCTCCCTTCTTTGAAGAGTACCATTTTATTTTCTTATTTGATTGAGATTTTCTTAGAGGCTTCCATGAATCAAGTACTAATGGTGGTTGCCACAAGTTCATGTTCACTTCCTTTTAACCTTTATCCTTTTCTTTTCTTCTCATCCTTCTCTTATTTTATGTTTGGAATTTACTTTGAAGGGGAAATAGAGGGGGACAAAAACAAACAAGAATTTTAACTTCCAGACCTGCAGGAGGAATCCGATCTAGTGTATTCCAAGCCCCAAAACAAGTGAATTGAGTTCATTAGGTTGAAGGCTAGTTTCAGTTTTTCAAACATTTTGAGTAAGTATGGGTGTTACTAGCATGTTGATCCTCTTTGGCATTTGCATTCAATACATACTGCAATCAGCAACTTATAATGGTGCTAGAGAGATGTTAGACGGTTTATTCTAGGAAAAAGTTCATCATCCCAACTTATTCTATTTTGACTCAATAAAATAACTAACTGACACTCAAAACAGAACAAAATGTCAGTAGACAACTTCCCCAGACTTAAACAACATTGTCCCTAGTGTTATCCAGCCCGAGATTTAAAAAAAAACTTTAAATATTAAACAACGAAACATGAGTGTACCTGGTTCTTGCGATGTGCGTAGATCGACTCACTTAAGTGCAGGTCGACGATTGGATGTAACTGAGTCGACCGACGCTGGCCAGCAGTCGGTCGATGTTGGTACTCGACTCATTTCCCCCTTCTCTTTTTTTTCTTGTCTTCGTACTGCCTCAGTCGATGCTGCTATAGTGTCATTTGACGCTCTGTTTAGAGTAGCGTCAGTCGCTTCTTGGAGGGCATCGTTCGACACTCATTTCTTAGACTTACGGGTCACACGACTAAACTCTTTGTCTTGCTGCTGCTGATGCATCTGAAACACAAGAGAAGACAGTATGTAAATAAACAATATAAATACGTAGGCAAAAATCTACACCAAGGCTAATGGTGAATTAGTCAGTTCCCGGAAAAGTACCAAATTTGATATGCTCAAATTAACCTTAAACTACTCTATCAAATAAGATGTTTTAAACATGCAACTCAAAACTGCAATCAATAGATACCAAGGTTTAAGGTTAATTTAAGCATATCAAATTTGGCATCGTTGCTGAGGACTAACTAATTCTCCGTTAGACTAGGTGTATTTGTCTAAGTCTTTATTTTGTTTTTTAAATAATGTCTTCTCTTGCGCTTGCGTTTCAAATTCATCAGCAGCAGCAAGAGAAAGAGTTTAGTCGTGTGATCCGTAAGTTTAAGAAATGAGTGTTGAACGACGCCCTCCAAGAAGCGATTGATACTACTCTAAACAGAGCGCCGAACGCCACTATAGTAGTATCAAGCGACGCAGTACGAAGACAGGAAAAAAAAGAGGAGGAACACGAGTCGAGGACCAGCATTGACCGACGGCTGGCCAGAGTCGGTCGATGCAGTTACATTCAATTGTCGACTGGCACTTAAGTGAGTTGATCAACGCCTCATCGCAAGTATACTCGCTTTTCCTTGTTTAATATTTACAGTTTTTCTTATTTTTTTTGCCAATCTCGGGCTGGATATCACTAGGGAAAATGTTGTTTATGTCTGTGGGGGGGGGTGTCTACTGAAATTGTGTTTTGTTTTGAGTGTCAGTTAGTTGTTTGATTGAGTCAAAATAGAGTCAGTTGGGATGATGAACTTTTTCCTGGAACAAACCGCCTAACCACTCTCTAGCACCATTATGAGTTACTGATTGCAGTATGTGATGAATGGAAATGCTAAAGTGGATCAACATGCTAATAACACACACACACACGCACACTTACTTAAAATGTTTGAAAAAATTGTAACAGACCTCCAACCTAATGAACTAAATTTTCTTGGAATACACTGGATCGGATTCCTCATGCAGGTTTGAAAGTTAAAAGTTTGTGTTTATCTGCCCTCCTCTCTTTTCCCTTTAAATTTGTTATGCTCAAATTAACTTAATATACTCTATCAAACAAGGGGTTTCAAACATGCAACTCAAAATTACAATAAATAGATACCAAGGTTTTATAAAGAACAATCCTAAGCCTCGAAGGCCAGCTATTGTTGCACGACCAATTTCTCTAGACAAGCATTAATGATCTAATTCAATATGTTCACTAGTTTTTATAAACCAACTCTCGTTGTGACTAACAACATAGCTTATTAGGATTTGTTTTAGGTTATCAGTCACACTCTCATGCTATTCCAATTATTCTAGAATCTAGATTCTAGGTGATCTAGGTGATAAGTCACACTCTCGCGCTATTCCAATCACTATATAAACAAGTAATAAGATCAATCCTGGTGAAGGAGACAATAGATTACCCTAGCTTTTCAATCAATCAGCAGTTCATCATTAACCCTAAATCTAACAATATGAATATTCAAACATGATTATAGAAACATAAACCAAAGACTGAATAAAAATTAAAGATAGATCCACAGGATAACCAAGAAGACCCCTGAAGGAGTTCTTCTCTTCCCTCCTCTTCTAAAATCAAATCAAGCGTAGCCATCAACAACGGCTTAACAATACATAATATATGTTAAAGCATGTTATGTACTCTTTTGTAAATAAGGAAAACTTTGGGACCAAACTGAAAGTATTGAAACTTCATTACAACTCATCGGGAACTTGGTCAAGAGGAGCGTAGTTCGACGCCCATGACGCGTCCCTCAATGCCCTTTAGTTCTCTTTAATCAGTATTTCAATTTAGTTCTCTTTATTACTCCAAATGCATAATTAAGACTCTAAAAAGGACATATACCATATCATAAAAGTGGTAAAATCCTTGGTATATCAGATGCTCTCCTCTTAGCCCTTGTTTCATCTTTTTATTCTCTGTTGATGGTTTTGTATATTCTCACTTAGTTTCCTAAATTTTTTTGATGAGTTTTATAAATTTTTTTCCATAAAAAATTCGCAAAACTTTTAGTTTTATGGAAGTTTGTTTCGTAAAACTATTTTGATGAATTTATGAACGTTTTAACGTAAAACTTTCAAAAATTTAGTTTGACGAAAGTTTATTTTGTAAAACTCTTTGTTTCTTAAAAACCTTCTAAAAGAAAAGTTTTCTCGATAACTCTTGTTCGGACAGAAACTACTATGGTTATTTTATGGGAAGATATACAGAGTTTGTTATATCATTTTTAAGTTGGTACTGCATATGTGGAATTGTTATCTCAATATTTCCGGGCTCTTTAAACTATGATATCACTCACATTATCCTAGAGCAACTTTCTCTCTCAAATAAGAGGTTTAATTGTAGAGGGATCAAATCCACATGGAGCATGTGCATACAATTGGCTTCTTAGAATCTAGATTAAGCTAGGAAATAATTATTAAAGTAGTAAATAAAACAGTAAATCAGTGAATGAGTTGTTGTAAGATATATGAGAAAAGTAGCTTGACGGAGGGTTTCAGGCAATCATAATTATGAGTTATAGATGCTAAGAGTGTGTGATGAATCTTCCTAGAACTCGAATGTGATAATAAGTGGTGCGGCCTGGATAGGCTTGTTCTCCACGGATCACTTGAAGGGGATTGATAGAGGGTTGATCTAGAGGCTACTAGAACTCGGATCTGATGATGAACTGCTCTCCTTGGCGATGGGGATGCCTCAGAGATGTGTTGCTACTCAATGACACAATATTACCTTGTATTGTCGTTGACGGATCACAAGGGATTCGTTCCTTTAGATGAA